>OVAX01002663.1:0-27019 GCA_900406405.1 Lepidium africanum | reverse complement strand
ATATAAGATATTTCTTTGTAACAGTTGGATGTATATATAAATGTCAAATATACATTTATAGGTATTTATATTTATCTCTAATATTTAGTTATAGTATTGATTATAATACTATAATTTGACTATAGTATTGTCAATATTTTGAGTTATTGAATTGGAATTAATAATTCAAAATCCGTTTATAAAGATATATTACTTATTGTTTTTATTATAATTATAAAAACAAAAGAGATATTGGTTGAGTCATGATACATATCATTTATTTGAATTTATTATAGAAGATTTCTTTATAATTTTTGTATTTATCTATAATACATTGATAATAATAATAATATAATTTATGTATAATATTCATTATAATACATAAATTCGAAATCAATTAACAAACATTGGTTGTTGTTTACTATAATTATAGAAACAAAGGAGATATTTTCTTTGGTTCGATATACATATATTTTATTTGAAATTATTATATAAGTTGTTGGTAATTTTTGAATCTATCTATAATACATTGATTATAATAATATAATTTAGTTATAGTATTAATCATAATACATAAATGTGAAATACATTTATAAACATATATTAGTTATGATTTTTTAGTTATAGAAATTAATATAAAGATATAGTTCGAGATACATATAATTGATTTGTGTTTATTATAGAAGATTTCTTTGTAATCTTTGGATGTATCTATAATACATTGAGTATACTAATATAATCTCGGTATAGTTTTGATAATAATATTATAATATACAAAAATTGTTAGAATGATATGAACACGAGTCTAAAACTTAATTAAACAAAATTCTAAAAATTTATATACAAAAATTGTAATGCATCAAAACATAAGTGAACACGAGTCAAAATATATATTTTATACATTGCATAGGTTNCAAAATATATATTTTATACATTGCATAGGTTAAAAAAATTGTTTCATTCACATCACGGGTCATCGTATATTGTATAATAGACTATACATTAATTTTTAGTATATTAGTTATACACAAAATTAAAATTGATAAAGATTGATATGAACACGAGTTTAAAATTTAAATGAACAAAATTCCAAAAAATTTTATATAATAATTATAATACATCATAACATAAATGAATACGGGTCAAAAATATATATTTTATACATAGTTCATGTCAAAAAAAACTTGTTTCATGCACGTCACGAGTCATCACCCATTATAATAGACTATAAATTAGTTTTTAGTATATTAATTACACATAAAATTAAAATAATTTTCATATGCATATCAAAAAAAGAAAAAAGCAAACAAATATCACACATCCATAGCGGGTAATCATCTAGTTACAACAGAAAACGATAAACGCCATGGCGAGCGTAGAGCTTTAGCAATATCACATTTCAAAGTAATTGTTTTTTTTTTTTGGTGTGAACATTTCAAAGTAATTGTTAATGCAACGCAAGGACTTATTTTCTATTTTCTTTCACCAAAGAAAAAAAATTAAATTTTACTTTTATATATTCATCCCGAGTCTTTTTCTCTATAGGCAGAAAAAGATTTGCAAAGACTCCAAGTAAGATGTGAAAAGATGTGCTTCTATTAATCACAGATAGTAGAATCATATGACACAAATGAAGTATTTTAAGTAATCTCTCCGACTATGCGATCACAAGAAACTAGTGTCGCCGAAGGGGTTGTTGCTGTTACGTTGCGGATGAGCACCTGCATTAACCGGAAACTCCTCATACCCGGTGGTATTTTGACGCTCTGAAACAGGGACTACTGGCGATTCCCCAAAACCGGTGGTGTTTGGTGATTCTGAAACCGGGACTGTTGGAAATGCCTCAAAACCGATGGTCTTCTGTGGTTCTGAAACCGGGACTGTTGGAAATGCCTCAAAACCGGTGGTGTTCTGTGATTCTGAAACCGGGACTGCTGAAAATGCCTCAAAACCGATGGTCTTCTGTGGTTCTGAAACCGGGACTACTGTAAATGCCTCAAAACCGGTGGTGTTTTGTGGTTCTGAAACCGGGACTACTGGGAATGCCCCCATACCGGTGGTGCTCTGTGGTCTTGAAACCGGGACCATTGGAAGTTCTCCATACCCGGTGGTGTTTGGTGGTTCTGAAACCGGTAGTACTGGAAGTGCCCCAACACTGGTGGTGTTCAGTGGTTCTGAAATCGGGACTACTGGAAATGCCCCAAAACCGGTGGTGTTTGGTGGTTCTGAAACTGGGACTACGGGAAAATCTCCAAAATCACCAAAAGGATTTGCAGTGCTGGGTTCAACCTGAGGCTGTGGTTGCTGATGATAGGTTGGCTCGTAGGGACCAAATGGGTTACTCGCAGCTACAGGCGATGCAACATTGTTGGAAAATGCAAATGGGTCTTGAACCTGAAAGGGGTTGGGAGCTGGAGCACCGTAAGCAGGCTGTTGAGCAGCTCCGTAGGCTCCATTGTCGTATAGATTGTTCAGGGTAAGCGTGTCTAATACACCCGCCTTGCATTTGTTTTAAAATAAAATTAGTTATGATTAACAGGATAATAGCTAGTAATTGATGCATGCCATTATAAATAACACAATAATACATCTTACCAGTTTCCTCTCCGTGGCTGCAGATATATCATTGCTAGGTGTTGTGACCAAAGCAACCTCCCATCCTGACGGATCAAAATCTCTTGCTTGACCAAAACCAAATGTCGAAGAATCGTCTGGAAATAGAAACAAAATCAGAAATGCAATAAAAAAAGCAAGCAAAAAAGGTAAAAATCTCACCATCAGTAGAAACTAGGGCCAAAGCAAGTGCATTTTGGTCAAGAATTGCAAATGGATCATCAGGTGCATCATTGTTCAGACCCTGAGTGTAACACGGAGAGAATTAGAGACGGAAAATTGAAAATTAAGAACATATGCAATAAAGCATATTTACCAGTAGATCATCTGTATCAATGATGTTCTGTGGATTTTCTGCTGAAGGAGCAGGTTGGGAAGAAGTCTGTGTCTCTTCAGAAGGAACAAATGTACCATCTAGAGGCAATGATGGTTCATGTTCTTCATGCGAAGGGTCAACATCTTCACAAGTAAGCCCTTCATCCGATTTGTAGGTCAGAAGCTGTACGTCAAGAAATTTTTTGGAAATCAAGTTAAGAAAGAAAAACAATGATTTCTATAAGACCATAAATATGAAAACATATACGTACCAGTGGCCCAGATGACACGTCGACCATTTGGGGTGCATCTCTCATATACTCCTCCATTGTTGTAAGAAAAGATTGTGGAGGCTTGGGAAAACAAACATAGAGTCATATCGTAATAATACTGTACCTACCATTACAAATTTAGATGTAACTAACAGATTATTATCTGATACCTCTCTTAAAACAGGAAACTGGAAATTCCTTGCAAGTTCTAATCCTTTACACACTTCATAGAAATCAGAAAGGTTGCGAGCCTGCATCAATAGATTAACCCTTGTTAAGTGATATATAATTGGACCCAAAAGAGACAATAACCGAACAAGATTTACCTGCAAGCCAGCACGCTTGTATATTTCAAGGGCCTTGATAGCCTCATGTCTTGGCATTTCAAAGAACTGCAGTATTTGCATATATGAAGCAGAAGGAAATCAAAAACACATGGAGGGAGAGATCTGGGAGGAAAAGAAAATGGGCCTACCTTTTCTACTAGATTAATGATTCCTCCATTGATCGCACAATAGACTTTAAAGCTCTCCTTCAACACCTGAAAATACATTTTTCCAAATATCCAAATACTTAATTCAAACGGTTCTTTCCTGACAGAACATAGATGACACGCCATTAGGAAGTAAGGATATACGTAAAATTGTAAGTTCTGTGACTTGGTTTAGTCTGAGTTACCAGAGCGAGCGCGTACTGTATGATATGATTGTGTTTAGCAGCACCTTCTGGCTTAAATAGTCAGAAGAGAAAAGTCAGTAAATTAGTCGCAGAAGGCTGCTCCAACACAATGTTACATTGGACGATAATATGAGCATTACAGAAACATAGTGCACAACTAGACAAATGACATCAAAAAGCACCTTACAACCAATGAGACGATGTAGAAGCTGCTGTAAAGCTGGTGACTGGTCCAAAAGTTTTTCACCATCTAAATCCCTTGTTTTGCTATACCCCTAGCCATCAATTTCCAAAATTGAATACCATTAAAAAGGAAAAGAGGTCAATCTGGCCACAAAACCAAGTAAACACAAAATTTGATACCTTCTCCTGCCCTGGGGAAACTTTTGGTAGACGTTCAGCCTCAATGTCATATTTAAGAACTCTGAAGCATTCAAGCCGTTCCTGGAGGAATAATGCATAAGTGCGAACCCACACTGAACAATCCACGGCTGCGAAAAGCAGAAAGAAAATATCCAATCAGTGTTAACTATGCAGGAACCTTGAAGGACCCTCTAATGTTTCTGAACACATTGGCCATGAATGTAGGCAGTAAGGAAAGACTCACCGATTGGGCTAGACTCATCCTTAAAGTTAGAAAGTTGTAGAATGCGTCTTTTTTTCGAAAAATTCAATAGCTCCTCTCTAAATGTCGGATCTCCATCCCTCAGAAGTCGATGTAAGACAAGTAGTGCTTTTAGTGCAACCTGTTGAAGCACATATAAACGATATCCATAGACCATTAAGCAAAAAACTAAGTTTGAAAGAGAAATTTAAAACAATGACTGACAAACAAAGTCGATCCCTGAATGCCTGAACCCTTACAACATCTGATAATCAAAACTCTCAGGATAACTTCAATTCCTAAAACACACATAATCATACTCAACGCTACAAATTACTATAACCAATTCTTCTTAAATGAACAAATTCCCCTAAAAGACTCAGATCATCATCCGAGAAAGTATAAATCAATACCGTCCAATTTCTGGTTTTGTTTAATCGCCGGGAGAGAGCATGAATGCAGTAAGCAACATCTGCCCGAGGACGAGTTGCTGATGTTGCAAAGAAAATTTCTGCAAAAGTTTCCAGAGAAGAGATTAAAAAAGACAATACGATCTCAGAATTACCGAAAAAAAATCAGTTTCCGGACAAACAAATGAGAAGCAAACATTTACTCTTGAGATGCCGATCTTTGGGAGGACGCTCGACATGGTTAGTAGCTTTAACTATGGCAACATCTAAATCCTGAAATTATGTGAATATTCAAAACCTATGAGAGATTTACTTCCATGGATTGAAAGAATTATAAAACAATTCGATCTAAATGCTAAAAAAAAAACCAAAGCAAAGGAGAATGAAAGACGCGTACAGCGTAATCGCTATTGACTCGGACAAGGCCGACTTTGGTGGTGTCTTTTAGGGCTCCATAAGCTCTTCGCCATGACTGAAGCGTTCCCATCTAAGCCTAAGAGAAAGCCGTTCAGATCTCTCTCGAATCTTCTTTCCCTAAGGATCCACAGAGAGACTGAGAAGAAAACGAGTAAAAGAGGTTTGGATTCATTCAACTGATTTACTTAGCGATCTGTTCTATTATTTCTTTTCTTTTTTTACAGTCTTTTGTTTCTGTTTTTTACGTCAATCGTCTATTATCGAAACTTACGTCAAACTTAGGCGAAGGTTTTACAATCTAACTTTTAACTTTGAAGTGTAACTAGTTCAGTCCATTTTTATATATTTTTTGTATAAGCTAAGATCAACTTCAGTCTTAGAATCACGATTATTAGTTTACTATACGTATCAGTGGATAAAGTGATTCCTAAATTAATTTAGACGCAAAGCATGTTAGCTGGAAATATAAGAAGAGGCAGACTATAATATTGACTCAGATTTTGAATTGAATCTAATCTCTCTTTATTCTTATGTGGATCATAAACTCATCACTCATACTGCCACGGTTAATACTGAAAGTGTATATTTTGTAATTGTAGATTAACCTTTCCGTTTCGTTTTTTTTTTTTTTTTTCTAAATATTAAAATACTAAAATAATTCTCTAGCATATTCCTTGATTCCAAAATTTTATTTTCAATATATCAGTTTTATTACAAATTGGTGCTATTCTTATAAGGGAAGTGGGGTTGTCTTTCTCCTAAAGCAATCTTTCTTTTTAAAATTTTGGGGTCAAATTTACAAAAGTATGATTTTGTGGGTCCTTGTTGTACTAAAGAAGTTGTGGAAAAGCAAATTACCACCAAACAGGTGGGGGACAATTGAAGAGCAGAGTCGTGATGAATGCTGCTTTTACACATTCAGCGCAAATGTCTTGTCATCTATTTTCTCCTCCTAGGCCTCTACATTTCTCTACCATAAATCAAGTCCCTGTATCTATATTAGTATCATAATGGGCCGCGACTAGTCAAACGATTTACGCTGCACACAAACAAGCCCATTAAACTCCAAAATCTGGGTCCAACGTCCGTAGTAATTTTTTGAAGCAGTGAGTCACGCCGCAGCCCAATAGGCCCATTAAACATCGAAGTGTTTCAAGTCCCAACTTTGCAAGTTTTGCACTTCGTGTCCAGTGTCCGTACTAGTAATCTCTAACATAGTAATCGGTTGATTCCATAATTGTATGGAAAAGACAAAGATCAATACTACGGTGGAAAATATTTAACAGTCTACGGAGATAAACAATTAACACCAACTACAATTTCCCTAATACAATTATTATACCACTATTAATTACCCTATCAATTTAATATTAGTCTTGCGTTGAGAATAGCACAAAATTATTGATTAAAGTTGAGTATAGATTACAAGAGTGCATTTGGATTCTCAATTTTAGGTGACATATATAATTATCGAAACTTAAGAGTTCTAGAAAAAGAAGTCAATTAGATCTCGTGCTCTTGGCTCCCTTTTATAGCCAAAATATTTTTGGCGAGTATGCTGACTTGTCAATCTATAATGACCTATGGTCAACCTGTGGGACTTTGATTATGACATTATTACTTTGGGCGTACTCGCCAAGCTACTGAGTTGTTAGTTTACTTCTGCAGTATTTAATGCTTACTGCACGGCTGCAAGCATCTATGAGATAGGTGAGCGACTTTGCAACACATTTGATGTGTTGTAGGCAAGCCGAGTAAGGTATGATCTTCTACGCGCATCATGAGCTGTGGTGGTCTCGTGCATGTCACAAGCCGCGGTGATCTTCATGCTGTCCTAACCGCAGTTCGTTTGGGTTATAAGCAAGTGTATTTTTCGCCGCGGTGCATATTTCTAGAGTTATGGTGGTGGGTTTGTCGAAATTATATGGGGCGAATCCAATATGAGACCTACTTCCAACAAGTCTCTCTTTTCTTCTTTTTTCTTGCTGATAACATTCAAATCTTGAAACTTGAAACTAGTTTTAGCTTTTAACTCCAAGATGAATATCAAATAAGGACGTATAAAGTATTATAAATGAATTTAAGAGTGGGTATACGAGTTCTTAAGGATGTAAACCATACCGGAAGAAAAGTAGTACATGTGTACGTACCTAGTTAAATAAGTCAGTTGTACAAAAACAAGCACACCTCTTTATTATTCATCACGTGATTCGCCGCCAACGATACCAAATAGGTTACTTCTCCTCGCCCTTCCGATGATCCATACGTGAATCGAGTAGATATATTTATATATTAAAAATTCTCCCACTTATAAATAGCTATTGACTGTTATACAATCGTCGTTAGTATAGTTTTTTATTGTTAACAGTTGGTTAGTATTATTTACGTACGTTTTCATACATGAGATTTTATTGGAATTTAATATCTAGAAAAAATGTTAATTTAGCTGTTATTTAATGAACAACAAAATGATAACATCTTTATAAAATATCGTGACTATGAGCAAAAATAGAAACGGTAGAATCAATGTTTGTTTCCCATATCTCAAGTTATCGGCTAAAGCCGTAATTCTAAAGTTTGACATCTCTATGACTATGTAAATGTAATTAAACTTCACGTGGGCAAATTTCGTCGGAGTGTATATATACACAGACTATAGAGATTCATGAATCTGTGACTAATATTATTATATTATTGTATGTGAAAGAAGAGTGCATGTGAAATTCGATGTAGGGACACGTGCGTATGGTCTCACACACAGCATTATGTTATTGTATCCCCTACCCCGAACGCATCGCACGACACATACTGTCAGTCCAGTTCCAGATTTGTCGGCTTTTACATTTCATAGATGTTTCATGAACTATAGTTTGGTTTGGATGCAGATATCTTCTTCGCTTCTACTCCATTAATGATTTGTTCTTATTCATCTTTTATTCAAAACCAATTGATTTTTATGTTGAAAGTATTAGTTACTAGGGGTGGGAAAAATATCCGTAAAATCCAATTCGATTCGGTATTTGCTTTACTTTGATTTGAAAATTTTGGATATCCGTAAAATTGTAAAGCAAAACAAATAGCAAAATCTAATATCCGTTAAAAAACAAAATAAATATCAAATATCAAATTTTCAAAAGATCACTACAAGAATACATACATATTACAACTGCTATATTCGTCCCTAATTCGTTGTTAATAGGTTTTGCAACGAATTAGGGATGAATTGATTTTCGTTGTATTATGATCTTCGTAATAGGATATTCGTTGTAAATTCATTGGTAAATTTGCAAGACCAGATGATCGTTGTAAATTCGTCGTAAAAGCATTATGAATTTTGGGAAGAAAACAAACGTTGTAACTTCTTCGTAAAATAAACAACGTTAATGCGTCGTAAAATTAACGATGTTAACGCAAAAAGATAATGATGAATTAGGGATGGACATTTACGTCAAATTACAGACATTTATTTACGTTGAATTATATACTAATTTTTCCCAACGAATTGGGGATGAAATATATTTACGACTAATTAGGGACGAACATGGAAAATTATTTTTTTAGATTAAATTATTTATAAAATATTTTTTATTTAATTAAAAATTTTAGAAAATATTTCAAAATTAAAATTTGATTTTATAATATTTATAAAATATTTATAAAGTTTTTACAAAAACAATAAAAATACATATTTATTGTAAAACTTCATCAAACAAAACCGTACTATTAGCTTCTTGCTCTTCAGCCATTCTTTAGTTTAAATCGACATCCCTCTTGGTCGAAGTCAAGATCCCGAGGGCCTGACGTCTACGCTCCAATGCCTCCATCAGATGGGGATTGCCCGCAACCAAAATATCGAACATACACTCCATTTCTGCAAACTGCTCAGCCGTCGATCGCTTTAGCTCAGCTACTTCGTTACGCAAAGCTGTCAACTGAGTACGAAGAGAACTTTCCCCCCATCCAAGTAGAAATGACTCTTGGGACATCTTGCGCGGATCCTACTCCAAGAATCCATCCTTTCTTCTTCGGAGCAATCTGGTAAAAACGTTAAACATGTTAGTATTAATTATATTACCTATAATTAATTAAACATTGACATTAAATACTTAATAATATTTAAAACTAATTACCTGTTTATAAATTGAGTCTACTTCTGAAGTGATCAATTTCACAGGAGTACCATCGGAGGTTTCCTTGGAATGCTGAGTCTAACACTTATGAACAGCAGCTACAACCTTGTTCTGTAGCCTCTCCGATCTAGCATCGACGAAAACTCCAGACTTGGTCTTATGAGTTCGCTCGAACAAATCCAGAAGAGAAGAAACATCTCCTAACTCTTCAGCTGCTAACCAATTGATTCTGGATTCTTTGATCCTAGGATATGGAATAAAGCTAACTTGCTCTACTTGTGATGCTAAGCAGAAAGGCTCAAATTTGTTGTATATTCTCCTCACGTTTACATGCACAACTCCAAATTTACTGCATCGAACCCCTCTGTTAACTACGGGATCAAACCAGTCACATTTGAAGAGCACACATTTCAACCCAATTAATCCTACAAATTCCACTTCAATATTTTCTTGCAAGATCCCATAGAAATCAATTTCACCCTTCACACATACTCCCCAATTGGTGGTTGCCCGCCTTTTACGGTATTCAAATGTATGAAATGTGTATCCTCTGGTGAAATACATGGATGTTGTTGTTATCTTAGCATGTAGACCTTGAATCAAATCATGAAACCATGGTGGATATAATGGATCATCATGGTCAACCTGCACATATGGTTAAATTAAACATTAATAATTATAACTTAATTAGAATTCTCATAATCAAATAATTAATTTTCACATGCCCCTTCAACCAGAGTGCAAAGTGCATATCTTTCTGTTTGAATACTTTAGCGTCTGAAATTTCTTCAATAATTTCTTTTACCGGACTCACAAATAAACTAAACGTATAGATATATGTTAATTAAGTAATAATAGACACATAAATTAAATATATATAATTAATTTACATATATATACCTTTCAAACGGGAGCACTTCAGTACAATTCAAAAGTATATATGTGTGTGCCACGTGATGGTCTTCATGACTACTCCACCAAACTTCTTTCAATTTCCCACTGAGACGACCAATAGGGGAGAAGATATCAGGAACCCTATGAGTCTGCAACTCTTTTAACTCGTGAATCAGAGGTTGCAGAAATACGTCGAGTGACCGCTTTGGATGCTTAGGACCAGGAACTAGAATACTTAAGAATAAAAATTCTTTTTCCATGCACATCCCCGGAAGAAGGTTATAAGGCGTAAGGATTACTAGCCACAAAGAATATTGTCTACCAGATATTCCAAACGGACTAAAACCATTAGTACATAGAGCAAGATAAACAGTCCTAATATATCTAGCAAAATCCTCATGTACCGTATTGAAATGTTTCCACACCTTTGCATCTGAAGGATGATTGATCTCGCCATCCGTCTGTGAATGCTCTGCATGCCATCTCATCGCAGCTGCTCTCCTTTCAGACTGATATAATCTCTTCAACCTGTCTATTATTTGTAAGTACCACATCCGTTGATACGTACCTTCTTCCGCCCACTCTCTTATGGCTTATATCTCGGCTTCTTACAAAATCGACATTCCTATAACTGATCAACATCTTTCCAATATATCATAGAATTGTCGATGCAAACATTTATCGTCTCACAAAGCAAACCAAGACTAAACACCAATTTTTGAATCTCGTAATATGATTCAGCAGACACATTGTCTTGTGGCAAATACTCTTTGAATAAGTCAGTCCACATATTCATGTATGTTTGAGATAAATTACAATCTGTTTTAATGTTCATCATCCTAGCTGCTAGTGACAATTTAGAAAGATCTTCTCTACATCCCTTGTAGAGTGGCTGGTTTGCAGCACCTAAGATGTCATAAAACCTTTTTGCATCTAAATTAGGTGTGTCAGCAACTACTGGTTCGGTATTGGTTTCCTGAAATGCATATATGACCATCTCATGCATCCTATCATGCTCTACAACCCCATGAACCTCATTCTGATTACCAACATCATGCAAATTACTCGATTCATCTACCTTACCTCCAACATTATTATAATTACTACTACTTGCTTCACCATTCCCACCACCACTATAGCCTTCCCCATGGTGAAACCAGATATAATAATGTGTGTAAACCCCCTATTTAATAGATGATTCCAAACAGTATATACTCGAGCAAATTTTATATTTTTGCACTTCCGACAAGGACAAAACATCTTACCCGATTCATACGTGATTTTGGTTTGAATGGCTTGGTACATGAATATTTCAAACCCGTTCATAAACTCCTTTGTCACGATTCCAGTGGCATCTCTAGGCATATACATCCACTTTCGTTGCTCGTATATATCACCACCAAAAGACATTTTTTAGCTCCTTTTTTTTCAAAAACGTTTTGGTTTGTGTTGTGTTGTGAATTATGAAGAGAGACCTCCACCTTATATAGGCAAAATTTTAACAATGATTTTACAACATTAAATCAAATACGAGTAATGTACAACGTATGTAACTAACTACAAATATCGTCTTTAAATCGTTGTAAAGAAAATTCGTCGTAAACAACTTGCAAAATTACGACGTTTTTACAACGAAAACAATACTTCAAGACGTTTTTAGGACGTAATTTAGATTTGTAAAAAAACAATTATGTATCACGAAAAACATGTTCACTAAATTTCTAAATTCGTATTTAAATCGCGGTAAATAAATTTTGTCGTAAGAATGTTGCAAATTGGGGACGTGTTTACAATGAATTAGTTCTGACATGTTAATAGGTTGTAAATTCGTCGTAAAATAGCTACGTTTTTACAACGAAACGATTCGTTGTAAATTTACAACACCTTTACAACGAATCAACATTTCATCGTAAAGTAGTTGGCAAAACGTCCCTAATTTACGAAGTCCCTAAAATGTCGTAAAAGGGCGTTGTTAAATTATTGTTTTCTTGTAGTGGATCCGCTCCGATTTGTTTCTTAATATAAATATATCTAAATCTTAATTATGTATTCATATATTATAGTATAGATAGTGTCGTGCATATTTATATAGTTGGAGATGAATAAAATATATGATTCTATCAATTTTTATTTTATTTTTATGATGAAATCATTTTTCGTCATGTGATATATTATGAATTTTGTTTTTGGATCTAGTTTGATTAAAAGTTTCTAATCCTTAACAATTAGTTATTTTTGCTTTTTTAAAATTTATATTGAAGTATTTATTTTGGGTTTAAAAAGTTATATTGAGATTGGTTTTTAATATATTTTTTGTCATATCTTTTATAATATATTAAAATGGATCGAAACAAATTATTCGCATATATTTGGGAAAAAAAATATCCGGGTTTCCGAGTATCCAAAAAATTTTGGATCGAAGTAAATTATAAAATCAAATATTTAACTAAAACGAAGCAAATCACAAATATTATGATTCTTTTGGGTATTCATTCCGTACCCATCCTATCTATCGGTATATTAGTGAAATTTGCAAACTTCAGTTTTATTAAAGCGAAGACCTTAAAGACTATTTTCTTCCCAAAAAGATAATAAAATATCTCACAATTACTATTTTCATATTGATTAACTCATTATGTATAATTTTTTTTTCAACATTGGATAGACAAGACCCGATTAATAGCCTAAAGTCTACTCCTAAAATCCTTTTTTTAAGCTACCATAATGTACCGAATAGGAATCGAACCCTGATGCCAAATCATTAGTTGGATCATCCTAATTACTAGAGTAAAAGCAACTCGGCACTCATTAAGTATGATTTCAAATTTTAAGAAATTACATATAATTTTATAATTATGACTAAGGAAAACGTGATTAAACCCCAATAATTTAACCATAGTAATTTTTATTAGACAAATCAAAAACCAAATAAGGAACACAATCAAGACATAGGATTTCCAAGAATAATAGATTCAAGGACGAGATATACGAATCGAATCTTTTGATATGTTTTTATAAATTTATTCATTTTCAGCATGCCAAGGTTCGAGTACGAGTTTTTATTTTTATCAAGAAAAAAAAAATAGCACGAGTGACAATTGACAAATATCGTGTTTTTTTATTGTACTATCAGCTTTATAGGATTGGCTACTTAAAAGAATATATCTAATACAAACTATAAACTACACGAATTCAAATACTTGAGTATATAAATAAAAACTATTATCATCAAATTCATATCTGACCTCTTAATTACTCAAATATCGATGGACTACATCTTGAATTTTACTGTTGTTACTTACTCATACACTTGTTTCTGTAAGAGCAGCCGATACAAAAAAAAAAAAAAGTATATAACTTAGATCCCACAACTCATTAACATTTAATCCGTAATTTATTCATTTTGAGGAACAAACACAAAACTTAAACGTTACAAACAGAGTTGTAACGGGCCTAAACGGCAAAAGCTGTATACAGTTTTTTTCTTTTGGCTGAGCTGGATACTGGTACAAAAGCCACGTGGATGGACCACAATTGATCGTACCTTACGATTACCAGATCGACGATAGTTACAGTAGAACGCTAACTTTCATGCTTTGAACGACACGTGTTCAGCCTAGCTTTACCTGTCTTCATACCACGCGATTTTTTTTTTCATATGTCACGCGCCCACTCATTAAAGTTTTAGAGTCTGATTTGATTACATTTCCATCAATCTATTTCTCATATGTTTTATGCTATTATTGTCAGGATCCATTCTTTAGAAATTGTTATTATTCTCGATACTTTATTTTTTTCTTTTTGCAAAGTGGCTAATTTTATGAATATAAGTAATCCCATTTCAAATAATTCGTTTAAGAAGTCCCAATCCTGTATTTAACATAAATCTTAATCTTTGCCTCTTATTTTTTTGATTCAAAGCACACCAAATGGTTACGTGACATGATATGACACCATTTTGATTTGTTGTCTTTTACTATAAATAAAAAGAAAGGAATCAAGTGAGGGCATCTTTTATTTTTCTCAAGTTAATCAAAGAGAGTAATTGATATCAAGTAAGACAATGATCAATCAAGTAAGAAAGAAAACTTTTAATATCTTTGATTATCAGAAAGAAAAAACACATCGAATATCATATTTAACAAGTCATCGGCGGTTAATTATAGTTACCGAAGATTCGGTAAGTGAATATCTCCTGAGATCTAATGTTCTCACGTGTAAGATTTGTAGCACATGATTGATGATAGTCAACAGTGTTTAAAGCAGTGTATTTTAAAACCTAATAAACACGAACTTACTCAATAATATAAGAGAAATTAGGTTCAATATACATAACAAAACCATAAACTAAGAATCTATTTATCTATCTTTCATATTTTTATAATTCTCAAATTAACCCTATTTTATATTAAGGATTACTTACTTTGTTATCAATGAAATTTGTTTGTTTGATACAATAGTTTTATCCGATAACATATTTGTTAGCAGATACTAAACAAAATTTTCATCTGATAAGATATTTGTTACCGTCTATAAGTTATGTTATCCGGTAACATATTTGTTAACGGATACCAAACGAAGTCTTATATCGTGTGTATAGTACATATGTTATCTGCTAACATGTTAAATATCGGATAATAAATGAATTATCATATATATTTTCTATTAGCTGATACTATATATTCCTTCTGTTATTTTATAGTTGATGTTTTAAGTTTTTCACACAATTTAAGAAAATATTTAATTTTTTAGTTTGTTACAAATTTCAAAACAATTTAATCAATCACAAATCAATCTATAGAATTCAAACAGTCAAAAATATTAAAAATACAATAAATTTTGCATAGAAATATTAGAAATCAACTAATAAAGAATAGAGAAAATATATTTTAGCTGCTAAATTATGTTTTAGTAGATAATACTTTAGATATATTTCTTGTTAGTAATTAATATATGTTTATCTGGTACACTTTATGTTATCGGATATCAAACATGTTAATGTTTTAAAGAATAATTTACTTATTAACTATATGACCCATAACTATTTATTTAATAAATAAAATCAAATGTGCATTTATTTAATTTTAGGTTTGTTTATATATATTGAATTAATGTACTCAGCGGCTCAAAAAAATACAAAGAGAAAGATTGAAAATGGGAGAAAATGACGTAACAAAACAGAAGAACATGTAATGTAACCATGGGATCGGTAAAGTGAAGATGGTCCATACGATACGACGGCCGTCAACGGTGAGAAAGGCTTTGGGACCTACAGTATAAAAAATACTGGACACGTGTAATTATTACATGGAATTCGGGGACCACTGTCTAAATGGCGTACGGTCAATGGCTTTGTGGGACATCTTTACACGTGGACTCATCACATGCTGTCAGTTCTCGTTTTTATTTTCACCAAATATTTCGAATAATTAATAGCACACTAATAACTGAGGACTATAGACTTATATTTCGAATAACAATTTCAATAAATGAATCCAACTTTGTTAAGGTTGAATTTGATTCATGTCGAAGGAATTTGTAACTCGAGGATATGAGAGTTGTAATTTGAGGTATGTGTTGGTAAAAATAAAATTGCTTGATGCCAGGAAATAACTAAAATTTTATTATACTTTTTTAGGTTAAAATTGAATAATGATGTTTACTTTTCTACCTCCTTGCTCGAAACATGCCTACATTATTACAAGGCAGGCACTAAAACAGTGTGATGAACTCATTTCAGCTTTTTAGTTCTTTTATTATGCTTCTGGGATTGCTTTCAGTTCGCCATCAAAAGAAGAATCAAATAACGTCTTCTTTATTTAAATCCAATTTCAAACTTAATAACATGGTTAATTACTTCTTTTTTTTATCATTAATGTTAGAAGAAGATGAATTATTCGTTTCTTTGGTACAAAAATATCTCCAAAAAAAAAAGTAGAAATTGCAGTTAAAAATTTCTTGTTGGCAAAATACAATTTGTTAAATTGATAAAGTAAGACTTTTTATATCCTAACTTCATCAAAAGAAGTTCTCATTATATTTAAGATTTAACGCTATATTCTCTAATAGTAAGTAATAAATTGGGAAAGTCATGCTCTCAATCCCTCTATTTCAATAAAACGGAGTATTAATTTCCATAAAGGTTTAATGATGGTTCACTTTTCAAAACAAAAATGCTTTTAATACAAGTAAAAAATAAGTATAATCAAATAATGCTATAGTGACATACTTTAAGTTTTAAAAATAAAAATAAAAATATGTGTATTTTAGATCAAAAGATACAGTCACAAAAGCCCAACACAACAAACTATTAACAGTCACAAAAATCGCAAGAATAGTAAACTGTACCACTAAATGCATGACAATCTTTTTTAGTTATCAACATTTTTTATATGAATTAAAACAAGGAATATATATTTATACAAAAAGCTAATATATATATATAGATAGTAATATTGGTGTGTGTTTCAGCCTTATCGCTTTAAGCTGTAGATGTTGCTGTTAGCCCTCTGATACATGATTCATCGGACATCGAGCCCCATCACGAGCTTTTTATTATTTTCTCTTTTCAATAATAATAATTTATATATATATTATTATTTGTGTCACCTTTTTCTCTATTTTTACAATTTATTTGATGTGATAATTAGAAGTGGTAGTAGAGTGAAAATCGAAGCAGTCCCAACCAATTCCCGAAGCTTAAGATTCTTCATCCTCCCAAAAAAAAGAAAAAAAGAAACCAAAACCTAGATCCGACATTGAAGGAAAGTTTTCAGATCGATCTTAGAAACTCCAAGATGAAGAGAGATCATCAACATCATCCTTTTCATCAAGATATGACGATGAAGGAAGAAGATGGCATGGATGAGCTTTTGGCTGTTCTTGGTTACAAGGTTAGGTCATCGGAAATGGCGGAAGTTGCTCAGAAACTTGAGCAGCTTGAAGTTATGATGTCTAATGTTCAGGAAGATAATCTTTCTCACTTAGCTACTGAGACTGTTCACTATAATCCAGCGGAGCTTTACACGTGGCTTGATTCTATGCTCTCTGATCTTAATCCTCCGTCTTCTTCCGCCGAATACGATTTGAAAGCTATTCCCGGTGACGCGATTCTGAATCAAGTAGGCGGAGATGCGAATAACAGCAACAAGCGGTTGAAATGCTCGAGAAACGGTGTCGCCGGCACGACAGTGACCACCACAACGACGGCTGAGTCAACTCGGCCTTTAGTCCTGCTTGACTCGCAGGAGAACGGTGTGCGTCTCGTCCACGCGCTTTTGGCGTGCGCCGAAGCTGTACAGAAGGAGAATCTAACTTTAGCGGAAGCTCTAGTGAAGCAAATCGGGTTCTTAGCTGTGTCTCAAGTCGGAGCGATGAGAAAAGTCGCTACCTATTTCGCCGAAGCTCTCGCGCGGCGGATCTACCGTCTCTCTCCGTCGCGGAGTCCGATTGACCATTCTCTCTCCGATACACTCCAGATGCACTTCTATGAGACTTGTCCTTACCTCAAATTCGCTCACTTCACTGCGAATCAAGCTATCCTTGAAGCTTTCCAAGGTAAGAAAAGGGTTCATGTCATCGATTTCTCCATGAGCCAAGGTCTTCAATGGCCGCCTCTTATGCAGGCTCTTGCGCTCCGACCTGAAGGTCCTCCTGTTTTCCGGTTAACCGGAATTGGTCCACCAGCGTCGGATAATTTCGATTACCTCCACGAAGTTGGCTGTAAGCTTGCTCATGTTGCGGAGGCCATTCACGTGGAGTTTGAGTACAGAGGATTTGTCGCAAACACATTAGCTGATCTTGATGCGTCCATGCTTGAGCTTAGAACGAGTGAGACCGAATCGGTTGCGGTTAATTCTGTTTTCGAGCTTCACAAGCTCTTGGGACGACCCGGTGCGATCGAGAAGGTTCTTGGAGTGGTGAATCAGATTAAACCGGAGATTTTCACAGTCGTTGAGCAGGAATCGAACCATAATAGTCCGGTTTTCCTAGACCGGTTTACAGAATCGCTGCACTACTACTCGACGTTGTTTGATTCGTTGGAAGGAGTGCCGAGCGGCCAAGACAAGGTCATGTCGGAGGTTTATTTAGGTAAACAGATCTGTAATGTCGTGGCTTGTGATGGGCTTGACCGAGTTGAGCGTCACGAAACGCTGAGTCAGTGGAGGAAACGGTTCGGTTCAGCAGGGTTTTCAGCGGCACATCTCGGTTCGAATGCGTTCAAGCAAGCGAGCATGCTTTTGGCTCTGTCCAACGGCGGAGAAGGTTATCAAGTGGAAGAGAACGAAGGTTGTCTCATGTTGGGTTGGCACGGTCGGCCGCTCATAGCGACCTCGGCTTGGAAACTCTCCACCAATCAGATGATGGCCCATTGAGTTTATTCGGTTCCCTGAGTCTTAAGTCAATTGATATGATGATAAGCTGTTCCGACCGAACCGAACTGAATGTTACTGTTTTTTTTTTGTTGCCACTTGTTAAAATTTTAATTGCATTATATTTGAGGTCAGCTGAAAATTTTTAATCTCGTTTTCGAGAGTTTTTATTTTGGTCATGTGACATTGGAGGTTACATTGGGTAGGCAGAAATAGAATTATGTAGTTACCAAGTATTGATGTAATTGGTGGAAATAAAATTATGTTGAATGTCACCACATATAGTCAGTGTAATTAGTCTGATTAATCGGTCCCTTCTTACAGTACTATATAATAACAAATATGAATTTAATTGTTATGCTCTTTAAATGTGAATATTATAGGTGGACCAGAGTATTCTCCAATAATGCTAAGTCGTTTTCAGTCGGTTCTCATGAGTTTTTAAAAGGATGAGTACTAAAAGAAATCTATTTATCTTAATATCTCAAAGATATAACAATATAAGTGGATAATATCGTTTAATGTCAGCTGCACATTAAAATCCAGAAATTCACATGTAATTTTGTAAAATCAACTAGAATTGGTTTTAAATCATTCGACACAGCCAGGTGGTCGGACTCTTCACTCGTGACCCTTTGGTAATATAGTTGAGTGAATGTGACATTTTATCTCTTTTATGATACATAAAAGAGGCGGACCAGGCATTTGATGGTTGATTTTGATTGTTTCCATTTTTTTCGTTGATTATAGTCAATGGTTTGCTCCACATAGATGGGCTCAATATGAATAAGATAACAGTGTCCAAAGTTAAAAAAATATGTATAATAGAACTTGAATTGAAAAAAGTAGAGAGTTTCATGGGCCGATTCTTGATCTTTAGGAAAAAAATCAATCAAGATAAAAATTTTAAATACAATTGAAATTTTTAAGAAGATAAAATTAAACAAAAAGGAAGAAATCAATGTACAAATCCATTTTTGTTGGCAGCTTTCTTCAGTGTTCCACTATGGTCTCTACACTTATTTGTGGGCAAATCCAACAGCAGACACCAAATATACAAAACGCAAGCTGATCAAACAGCATAACACTAATGAACATCGCAATGCTATCCTCTTCACCCAGAAATAAGCGGTGACTCTTGGTGGGAGCTAATCTCAATTCCTCATGGTAGATACATCACCTTCAAATGTGTCAAAAAACTCCTCAAGGGGAGAATGCTTGGGAAGTCATCTCTCTCTCTAGCTCGCTCTGTTTGGCCAAAGAATTGAAAGAATTAGCAATTCACATGTAACTTAAAGAATGGACCAGAATGAAAAAACGAGTCAGGTGGCTGCTGCTGCGTTTGTTTTGTTCCTTCGGCACATACAGTCGGGACAAGGGAATATGTAAATGGAGTCATTAGGTCGTTTCAGCTCAAACCCCTTGGCGTCGCTATGAGACCTCATGTTTAGCATTTGGCGTTTAAAACTTCTCCATCTGCAGGTGAAAACACCAATCACATATATTTGTTAACCAAAAGAAAAAGAAACATTTTTGTACGTATAGAGGTGAGAGTCATTACCCCAACTTAGGATTGTCAAAGAGGACGGCTAACTTTCGTTTGTCTGGCCGAATCGTCTTCGAGTGTCCTCCAAACAAATACCTCCGATGCCCCATGAGGAAATGAGGGAAGTTTCCACCTTGTGTTGTCACAAATACCTCACTGTGGAGACACACCGTGTAATCTATTGCAGCCATTCTCGAGGAGAAGTTCTGAGAACAGACACATTATCTTATATTAGTCAGGAAAATTTAATCACGTAAATGAGCAAACAGTGAAATATAATAAAGACCTTAAAAGGAGCCAGGTCTTCTTCAGACGCAAGCATCTCCTTCGTCTGTAGATTAGGGAACATCTCGAGTAGTGGAGCCATCGTTCTATTCCCACCATATATTGGGCCAGCGGCAAGGTATATGTATGTACGTTTGTTGAAGCCCATTCCTCTAAGCATCAATCCCACCTGGTAGGTGTACAAGAAGGAAAATTGAATTAACACCAGCAAGTTATTCTACTCACATCATTGCTCACAAGGATTTGCACTTTTAAACAACTACTATGATTAGTTTACAGCAGTATAAATGAATTAATATAGTTACGACTACATTCTCGTCGTAATGCTAAATACTAAATACAGACCACAATTGTGGATAATAGAGCAGTGTCCAGAATCAATCATATTTATGCTTACCTCTAAAGGAGTTAAAGGGCATTTGCCATTAAGCCTGTTTGCTCCTGGTCGTATCACACGGCCCGGTTTTGTGAACTTCCCTTTCCATCCTCGTTCTCTTGCTGCAATCATATCTTGTTTTTCTTGGTATCCACCATCAAATACACAACAAGAGAAAGCAACCATGTCCTGCAACATGTTCTTATAGTATATCATATCTCTCACCTTACATACAGCTTTGTTTTCAGAATCTACAGCCACGAAAAAGCAGCAGATCCATGAAGTGTTTTTCCTTTACAGGTAACAAACCTCTTCAAAACGAAGATGCACAGAAACGTATTTCCCGGCATTGCTTGCACTAAGCTCCTTCATCTTGTTCACTAGTGTTTCTCCTTGGGACAGTATGGGTTTTGAAAATCGCAAGGCAACATTATTCGCCAAACATCTAAATCTCTGGACAGCTCGAGGAGCATCAAACGAAAGTCTATTTGCAAATGGGGATATTCTTATAACCCTGTGCCATGAAAAATAACAACTACTTCAAAACCAGTGTCTTAAACAGAATAAAAAATTCATCGGCTTATTATGAAAATCCAACTCTTATTAGTTTATAAAAAGCTGCGACTCACTTTTCTTCAAGCAGTTTAGGCAGGACCAAGTCCCGGTAAAAGGGGGTGGGTGCCCATGCTTTAATTCTGAAGTTGTAGACATTTGTCAAGTTATAGTCAAAACGCTCCATTAAGTATTCAGGAACAGAATCGACTACACGCACATCATTTGCTAAAGTATTGACAAAGTATTCCTCATCATAGATGTCCCCAAATTTACTGCAAGGAAAAACTTTTGTCAGATAGTATTTGAAACAGAGATGCTTTGATGAATTTACAACAACCAGGAGAAGATAAGGAAAATATATTAACCTTGGATCTTTCCATATGCTATGATAGTGAAAGTTAGGAATTACAAGGGTCGCATTAAGGTAGCCTGCCACAGCAACCGCATTGCATATCTAGGCAAAACATGGTAGAGAAAACTTATACAATGTCGTTAGACAAAGGCAAGAAGGCATGAAAGAAACAAGACAATTTGATCTATGATGAATAGATAGAAAAACATACAGAAGTCCGCTGCTGATTCAAGCCTCCATTTGCCTCGATGAATATGAAACCATTTGACTCGGGCAAAACTACAATGATCAACACACACGCAAAAGAAAAACTCTTATCTTAATGCTGTAACGGATTGAGTGGGACAAGCACATCTTATGAAGAACCTAGGAAATTTATGTAATACCTCCAGTAGACTTGCTCACACATGGCTTCCATTCCACACCTTTACAGGAACGTTTCCAAATTACTGATATCTAAAATGAATATAATTGCAGTGACGATACGTGAGAAAGGGGATAGTATGTAAACAACTAGCATATCTCATATATAAAGCAATGTTAAATAGAAAACACAGCTGTATCAATGGCAAAAACCAGCCACACACACAAAGTAGTGACAACAATAAACAGAGTTACACATTCTCCTAAACATCGACTCTAACTGGAGTCAAACTCATGGGAAACGCTTTAAGAGCTGAAACTAGATGACAAGATTGATAGGGTTCAAGGTTAATAAAGAAATTAAACACATGAATTTGAATAATCCAGCCAACAAGAAGTCAAAAAACCAATAAAATGTTCGACGTCGATGATCTACCGAAATATAGCAGATCCAATGGCTACATTCTACAACTGAGTAAAAAAGCGGGAAGGGAAAACGGACGGAGGCAAACCTCACCGCATCAGCCGTGGTATTATCGGCGTCAATTTCGGGACGGAGCTTAGCGTAAACCTGAGGGCTCCTGTAGACGGATCCCGGCGCGGGACGGCGGTGGATGATGGAGGCAGCATCAAAGGCTGCCATACGCATGTGAAAGATCATACAGAAAATGTAGACGAGAGGAGTGAATAGGAGAATTCCCTGACGCTTGAGAAGAACCGACAAAAGGATCCATGAGAGACGGTGAGCGACGACGATCCGACTTGGCTGTTGACCGGATGATTTAGAACGGGTCCGGAAGAGACGAGGAGACGACGGCGGAGAAGGATTAGAGTGAGCGCTTCCCGGAATCCGATTTTGAATCGAGAGATCTCTCTCCACCTGGGAAATCATTGGCTTTCCCTTCTCTCTCTCCTTGGTGAATGTGCTACGCCATTAGTTCCATATATATCCTTTGCATTGCTTAGCTTGCAACAATGGCAGGTGGCAAACGCCAAATGCATAAATTATTCCCGGCGGCGAAACTGTGAAGTGGAAAGAGAGTGTGTGAGATATATAAATACTTCTTATAATATTAATGTGTTCGTGCGGTGGAAGCATGATAGATTTAGATTGATCACATGCACTTCTATTCGCTTCTTCTCTGTTTTCAGTTCTTTAATCTCTCATTCTTTCATTTTCTACATCATAAAAACTCTTATTAAGATGAATTTAATGGACCGACCATTTCATTTGTTTTGGGTAAGGGAATTATCCTTAAATAGCAATGAGCTCTACACATTTTTGGGGACAAAAAAGACATTTTTAATACTAAAATAGTCCAAAACTATGAAGACAAAAAGAGCAAAAGACAACAATGTTCAAACGCTAGTATATGGTTCTTTCTCCCGACCTGATTCAATTGACAAATTGTAAAAAGATGCCCAAGCTTTGAATGAGAGATTATTAGAATCACAAGATGCAACCACATGAATTATCCAATGTAATTGAAAGCTCATTTGGATATAACTTCGTTCCTTGATAGGTAAAATTCAATGATAAACGACAAAGTCCAACCAGATCATGAAGAAAGCTAAACTTATAAAATGATTTATCCTCAAGAACGCAAACTCAACGCCAAGATCAACCCTCGAGACTAGCCATTTTAGTTCTCGTGCAGTGTTCCCAACACGTCCTCATCCCGGAAAAGATGGTATCTGTATCCATCACACAAAACATAAGTTTCTTACTTCGGTCTAGTTCTACATTTGTAAACATCAACACATAAACCCATACATGTGCATACATGTGTAAATGTGTTGTTGAAATCAGCATTCATTTCAGTGGACCAAGAGTTTTTCAGAACTTCAATACAGAACTTCCCAATTTCTTAGTGATCTTACTAGCATTTATCTAATTAATTACTTAACATAGGAATCATCTGAACTAGATCACCTAGACATCATCAGTATATTAAACAATAAGAAATAAAATGGTTTTTACTTACTCGTTCTCGCCGAGCTTGACCTGTGTACCTCCGTACTCTGGAAGAAGAACAGTGTCGCCTTCCTTAACAGAGACCGGAATCAATTTCCCGTCTTTATCCCTTGATCCAGGTCCCACAGCTATCACCTTTCCTGAGTTCAGCTGTAATCATCCGTAAATGGTCATTGTTTCAGATCTTCGAAGCCAAAAATCAGAAGAATCAGCTCGTGAAATTCAATCGCTCTTTACCTTAGTGGATTTCTCCGGAAGGAGAATGCCGCTTTCGGTTTTCGCAGGCTGGACAACTTTTTGCACCAGGATGCGGTTGAACGTTGGGACCAAACGCTTCATCATTTCTCAGTTCTTTTCTCTCAAATGAATCGGAATTTTTGCTAGGGTTTCTGAGATTTTAATTAGGTAGAGATGCAGAAGACGGAATGTTCTAGATCGTAGGGTTTAGCGAGAGAGAAAAAAAAAAAGGCCAAGGGTTTAGGAGTTATTCGCTTATATTTGGGCCTATTATATCCTGCAATTTTATAATGGGCCTAGCTCATTTGGGCCTATTATATCCTGCTTCCATTTCCCTGTCTATATCAGAAGAGAAGATCACTTGAAACCTTTTTCTAAGAAAAACGTAGTAACATCGTGTAGAAACCATTGATACTTTTGTTTTATCTCTAACATATCCAGAAAGAGATGCTTCTCCACGGAGTAGTAAATTCCCTTTCGGGACTGGTAATTCTGAGCTCTGACCTTTCTTCTATCAACAATTGCAATCAAATTTATTGTCTTTAAGACGAGAGTGTTGCTTGGTTACATAAAAAGTGGTGATAGTATTAACTATTAAATGAATAAAGCAATGTGGGAAAGAAGGAGATCACAAAGAATATCACAAAAGTTGTGTGGACATGTTCATGGTTTATATACCATACATGGTACTCATTTTCTTAGTATGAATCTGAATAGTCGAATTTGTTTCGATTTATACCATGGCCTTACAAATGTTCCAGATAACCGCAATAGATTTTGTTATAACACGATTAGATACAAAGCTGCAAAGGGAGCTGTTTTATAAACCATTGAAATTGTGACACAGCTAGCCACTTCCATCGAGTTGGCCTTGAGAAAGAAGGTGAGCCATGTATTTCTGCATTCATTAGCAAAAAATAGCTCAAGACTTGGTTTTGTATTCAAGAGTTTTATCACACATGCTACTGCAATCAGTTCTGTCAACTTAAGGCACCACAAACACAAAGTCTGTCCCACAAACATAAAGCTAGTGTGTCTATGGAAACTGGCCTTCGAACACAATATTATCCGCATCATAAAGACCATGTTATGAAAACTGACCTTCAAACACAGACACAATAGAAACAAATAATCAAAGAATCTTACCGAGTGGTAAACGTAAGGAGATTTCCCTTGGCGCTCGAAATGTTTAGCCATTATGCAGAATTCAACAGGACCCCAATCCTCAGATTCATAGCAATTCCCAAGCGCCGCTTTATACAGCTTTACACCAAAACCCAATTTCATCAAAATCCCACAAACAGATATAGACAGTCGATAGAGAACAAACCAACAATATCAACTCTAAACGACAATGCAAATGTCTCAAGGGATAACTAACCTTCGCTGTGTCGGTCAGAAGTTCGGTGCCGGCAGGATAAGATGCATAAAACTGATCACCCCTGGAAAATCCTGCTCTTGTTCTACAAAAATATCGGAATGCCCTCAATTAAATCAAACAACACCAGAAGCAAAAGAATTAAAGCACAAGTTGAAACTAAAAACATCGATGTCATCAGCGAATCTGGAGAAGAATAACACAGACTCCGCATTTGAAAGAAGAACACACAAATTTTTTAAGAATGGAGATCGTAGGCTAAACTTTTGAAGGCATTACGTGTTGTTCGTATAGAAGAATGTGAGGGCGGCGGTGAAGCAGTAAAATCCGGCGTAAGAGACAAAACGTCGTAACTTCTGGATCTTTAGAACCTCTGTGCACACATCCAAGATCGTCATCTTCTCCCTATGACAATCCTAATTACTCAAACAGAGTAAGAAACCTTTACTAACTCTTTCAGGTATTATATCAAACACCTTGTGATCACTTTTAACAAAAAAAAACTATGCACGACTTAACAAAGAACCTCTCGCGAAATTTTGCAATAGCGAATGTAGTGGTCAACATCAATAAGGCCTTGTGTTGTCCAAGTTTTATGGGCCTATCTGCGCTTTCTCATTTCTGAAAATAAAAATACTTGTCAAATAAAAAACCACGTGTTGACAAAAAAACCATAAAAAATGTTACCCAGACACGTGACATTGGTACGAGACAAAAACATAAAGTGGATACGCTCAGTTAAATTATTACAAACGGACCTTTATGTAAGAAAACCACGAGGTAGTGTTGATAATGGAGAACGTCCCTACACTCTTTTTCTTGCTTTTCACTCTCCTCCTCACTGTCTCCGTTGAGTCTCCTCCGCCACCACTCTTCCCTGATGGATCTTTGCCCACTAAATCCGGATACCTTCCGGTTAAACCTGTCCCTGGTTCCTCCATGTTCTATACCTTTTATGAAGCTCAAAAGTCAACTCTTCCTCTTTCCGACACTCCGCTCCTCGTTTGGCTGCAAGGTGGGCCAGGCTGCTCTTCAATGATTGGCAATTTCTACGAGCTTGGTCCATGGCGCGTTGGTTCACGTTCGACGGAACTTGAGCGCAACCCTGGCGCTTGGAACCGTCTTTTCGGGTTACTCTTCGTGGATAACCCCATAGGGGTTGGATTCAGCATCGCCGCCTCAAAACAAGACATACCTACAAATCAAGCACAGGTCGCGGAACATCTTTACGCGGCGATGGTGGAGTTTCTCGAGCAGAACCCAGGTTT
>OVAX01002662.1:0-27021 GCA_900406405.1 Lepidium africanum | reverse complement strand
CACTTCTTCTTCTCCATCTCTCTCTTTCTCTCTCGTCTGAAACTTCTCTCTCTCTCTCTCTCTGTTTCTTCTTCGCTCTGTTCCGATTTCTCTCTGTTTCTTCATCTCATCTCTATTTCTCCGACTCTGTTTTTCACTCTCATAGTTACTCTTCCTTTTCTTTCACTAAAACTTACACAACTATAATGAGCGTATATATTACCTCGCTTTTGTTTGCTTGTTTCCTTGTGTGCTTTTGCTTGTGAGTTTTGATATCCGTTCTGAAGAAATCAATATCCACCAATAACGAGATAGTCTAGCTAAAACAAAAGAAAACAGACCATATCATTTAGCATTTTGTCATTGTTCTAATGATCTTATATAATACAGAGGAAGGGTAGCTCTTTTAGACCATATATGGTTTTTGGATATAAAGGTAAGATGAAGCTATTAAAGAAACTTAGAACTTCTTAGCTTTGAATAAAGACGACTTTCTTTATTGATGTTTAGAAAATTTAACTCAAAAACTAAACACAAAGCTCTGTTCTTTTTGTTATTGTCAAACCACAACTTTGGTGATCATATATATATATAACTAGAATTTCCTTTTCCTAATCCTATTTTTCTTATTACAAGTTGTCCTTTTCTTAGAACTAGACAACTTTCTTAGGATCACTTTTCCTTAGGCTATAAGTTAATGTTGAAGTTTATCCAACAGCTATGGCTTATGAAAGATGCAGAGAAAAATAGTTGGTCGAAGAAGACTTTGGTGTTGCATCCTTCTCAACAGAACATGATCCAAGGCATCGATTTGAGGGTACATGGTACCTACAATAGGCACGATTACCATTGATTCTCATGAAAGTAATGTTTTCCTTTACAATTTACAAAACAATCTTTTGAGAAAAGTTACATTCAAAGAAACATTGAAACGCCATCATACCAAATATTGGGACCTTATTGGATTTGATGATGTTGAGAACTTAATGTATCTCTAAGTTCTTCTTCGTTTGGAATAAGTTTATTTATTGATTTGGTTTAAATGGTTTTGTTCTTCGTCAAGTAAACAAATTCTGTTTACATGACTAGTATCTTTACGTGTTTATGTTATTACTATTTCATAAATATGAATGAGCATTGAAAGTGTCGTGGTGTAGTGTTTTTGAGGATACATTGGCAAAGAACTTTGGGTATTTATTTAATTTGATGTTTGTTCTTTCTTTTTACAACATCATGTAATGAGTAATGACTGATCTTTCTGGTTTACAAATCTGTTTAGTCGGAAAAACAAATTTTGGTTGAAAAAGACTAATTCAAAGTAGTTTAACTTAGAATTATTAATACTATAAATATGTGATATACGATTATTTATGCACCAAAAACCATCATATATGATATATACCTTTACCATGAATTATATATATGTTTTTCCAAACTATGGTTGTGGTAGTTTTATTTTGAGATAGAAAGCCCAAGATGCTTACTCGAATCGATTTCAAAAGCTAAACTTTTATTTATACGTAGTCGTTGAATTACAAGGCCATACAAGAGATTTTACATGAGATAACAAAGGGGAATGCAGATGAATAGACACGAAGACAGTAGTATTACAATATAAATAAAATAATGTGTTTTGAAATTTGTTAAGCATTTAATTCCGTCGTAACATGAGGTTTAAATTTCTCAGAGTTTCATAGATTGAGTTTTAATTTGTCTCGGCATATTACTTGAAATTTGAATACAACCTGAAATAAAAGAAACCAAACTGAATCATATCTGATAAAATATTCTAACGGTTTCTAGATTGAACCATATAGGCACATAAAATTCTTTAAATAAAATTATACTATATTTAAAATTGAAGCTACAATCCCTCCGCAACTTCTCAAGGGAAGCATTCGTCCACGACGACGGCGGATGACTCAACCTAATAAGCCACGAACGAAGACTATCTCTATCCCCCTCAACAACCCCTTCTTCCTACAACACTTGATTAGAAAGGGCCCAGACAGTGAACGCGGTAGATACACTTGAACGGAGGAGTGATGCAGGCGAATCAGCAGCACGACCAATGAGAAGACGATTCTTCCCTCTCCCACTTCCAGGATGGCGGTTCACCGAAGCAGAAGCAGAGGCCTGGTGCCTTGCCGCGAGCCCAGTGCTAGGTGCACGACCGCTAGCTGAAGTGACGCTGGCACCACAACAGCTAGCAATCCAGTCCTCACGACCACCAGAACTCTCGTCTCGAGCTATAGACAGCGCCACCAGAGAATCAATCTCCGTGGATGCTTCTGCCTCGTCCTCACGGACGGAAGAAGAACAAGAATCCGATTCACGACTCATATAATGGAAAATTCTATAAAACTATAGATTTCCTAAAACCTAGGCGGCGAACGGCGGATAAGCGAAGAAAAACTAAAACGGAATTCACAAAGAAAAACGGAATCATAGACAAATCGGACGAAGGGATATTAAGCAGCAGAGAGAGAGAGGAGTACATGTTGAAGATTTGGAAACGATTTAAGGGAAAAGGAGAGTAAAAGGAATTTATGGCCTAGAAGGGAAATCGAAGTGACGTGAATTGAAACGGTGCCAATCATGTCACACGCCTCCCAAAGTGACGTCACCCGCCACGCGCCAATCAATGAAGGACATGTGGAAGCAATCACACGCTCGTGCGAAGACTAACATTCCTAACAAGCCATTCAAAACACCATCATTATTCACTGCGAACATAACCATTCAAATCACGCCACATGTAAAAAGAGTCGAAGCCATGAACACGAAACAAGACATGTCATTTCGTTCTCCTCAAATGCTCGAGGATGACGATTTGGGGGGGCTACTGTTGGAGGTGGGCCTCACTTTGAACTCGACCCTCATGGCTTCGATATGCCCACTAAACACTTAACAGAACAAAGCGTTTATCCTCGGCCATTGGACATCCTCGACATGCGTGTGCATCAAGACGTCGCGACGTCCAGATAGTCGATGTATGAGCATAGTAATCATGCACGTCTTCAGACAATTAATGCGCATTTAGTGCGTTGATGTAACTTCACCTAATCATTATACATAGCCCCTCTGAGAACATTAAATGCTGACAACCTAATAATTCGGCGGACGTGTCCGGATGTAATGATTCCCTACTCCCGGGCCCACATATTATGATCACAAGTCAGCATGGACGCCGCGGCAGAGAGAAAAACGAACCAAAGACATTTTAGCTATAAAAGGAGATGTTTAGGACGCCGAACACAGAGGAAGAATTCTCTCTAGAGAACTTAGAATTTCGAGCATCATATTTGTCACTACAAACGAGGATCCAAACCCATTCTTGTAATGTCATTTACATTTTGATCAATAAACGTTGTGCTAATCTCACCACAAACAATACTACAGTTCACCTGAGCTAACAAACATGCAAATGCATAGACACGAGGACAGTAGTTCTACAATATAAAAAAAAAATGTGTTTCCTTTTAAAAATTTGTTAAGCATTTAATTAGTCATAACATGAGGTTTAAATTTCTCTGAGTTTGAAAGATTGAGTTTAATTTGTGGTAATACCTTGGTTTCGGCATAATACTCAAAATCTGAATCCAACCTGAAATAAAGGGAACTAAACTGAACCAGATCTGACAAAATTTCCGAATGGACCGTAAATCGAACTAATGGACACATGAAATTCCTTAAATAAAATTATACTTGGATTATACCCGCATTATAACGCGAGATTCGATTGTTTTGATTATTTTTTAAAAAGGTATTCATTTAGGTTATTTGACCCATGTTGATATATTAAAATACTGTTTCGAGATGTTATTTTAGAGGCCAAAAAGTCGAACCAAAATGATCCGAATTAGAAGAATCGAAGCTAGAAAAATACTCAAATAATCTATATATCCAAAAAACCAAACTCGAACTCAAACCTGAACCAAATCAAGATCTAAATTCTAGCTATTTAGAGTTTTTCTATTAGATTTTTTAAATTTTGAATTTTTCTATAAAAATACCAGAATCTGAAATCGATCTATACCGAACCAAACTCTATCTGAAAAATAAAAATATTTGAATAAGTCTCAAACTAAAATAACCAAAATAGCGAATTAGATGAACCGAACCCGAGAAAATAACAGAATGTGTCCTAAATCTATGTATCCAGAAAATCGAATCCAAACTCGTACCGGAACCGAATTAATAATCGAAGTTTTAACCGATATATCAAATTAGTTTTTAAAAGTTTTTTTCCATTAAATCTTTATTAATTTTGAATTTTTGTATAAAAATCCTTAACAAAACCTATCGTAATCCTATTTTTAAGGGTTGTTATAAATCTTAGTTTAATTTTATGGTATAGTTTATAACACATCCAAAATGAAAGTATCTTCCAGTTTAAATGAACCAAACCCGAGAAAACAGTAAAATGTATCCTAAGTCTATGTATCCTGAAAATGGAATCCAAACCCATACCGGAACTGAAATAATAACTGAATTTTTAACCGATATATTAAATTAGTTTTTTTAGAATTTTTTGCCATTAAATCTTTATTAATTTTGAATTTTTGTTTAAAAATATGTAACAAAACCTATTTTAAGCTTATTTTTAAGGGTTGATACAAACTATAGGTTAATTTTTATTATAAAGTTTATAACATGGTCTAAATGAAAGTGTCTCCTGCTTATATATATAAGATATATATATCTTGATATTAACTTTCAATTATCAAAATATACAAAACGTATTATTATAAATCTAATATGTTAATCCATTTGAATCGAAATAACAAAAATAGTTTTATAATTCAATCATGAATATTTCTCTGAGATTTTTTTTTAAAAAATTTAGATAAAAATATTCAAATTCAAATAGAAAATGGGTAATTTTTAATAACCCAAATTCAACCCAAACCAAAAATTTATCAAACCAAATACGATAAATTTTTTTAAAATATCCGAGTAAATCTTATAAGTCTAAACCCAAAATCCAAAATATGAAAGACCAGACATGATTGGCTTTGAGTACCAAAAAAATTCATGCCAAATATTGTTGACAAAAAGAAAAACCTAGGAGCCATCACATGCCCGTATAATTATGTGGGGAATCTTATATATTATTACAGTTATTTTTATCAAAAAGATTATGTGTCAAAGCTACGTTTAATTTTAACGTGGTTGATTACAGAGTTGTCATAACATTAAATTACAAAGTTACTCCTAACATTAAAATTCAATTTATATTAATATTAATTAATTTATTTTATTTTGACATAAAGATAGTAACATATATTTTCTAAGATATTATAAACATAAAATTATTTTGTATTTGTTTTGATTTAATCTTTTTTTAATAATATAGATAGTTACATATATTACATATAAATATTTTATTTTACATTAAAATTAGTTTGTTTTTAATTTTAATTTTTATTTTGATATTAATGTGTTTATTTTAAAAGAAATATAATTGTCTTTTAAATTTTAAAATTATCCAAAAATTAGATAATAGAATATATATTTTTTGATTTAATACTACTTTTAATTAGTTATCATACTCATTAATAATTCCTATTTCTATTGTAATATTATATATTTTTCTATATAAAGCAAATATAACTTATTTCAATCCATCATAATTTTTTATTCACAACAAACATTCATTCAATTTTTAGTATTTTTTTTAGAGGGTCCTTTGTTTACTTTTTATTTCTTTTTTCATGTCGACCATTAAGAACTTACCTATTCAATTGTAAGACTACGAAGATCATTCAAAATCAATTGAAATGAATTTGGTCGACGAAGATGTTAGAATAAAATCGTGGGTAAACTTAAAAATTAATTAAATTAAAAAAATTTATGCATGTACGCATGTGCGGGAAAGTCACCTAGAGGAGGTACTAAGACCAGCATTATCGGTGGTATATTGAGGGTTTCTTAGATTAAAAAATGATTAAAATTTATGTGGAATGTATTTAAAAGTGAAGGACCGTTTCTTATTTAAGAAACGATCTTCCATTTTTAGAGACGCCGACTCACTTTTTTTTTATATAATTATTTAATATTGCTAAGAGATTTTAATTAAGAGCTCCTCGATAATGTTGCCCTAAGTCTTAGAGGTAGCCAGCAGCAACAGCAAGATCATTACTATTTCACTTGATGCCTTATCCTTGTTCTCGTTCGTCTTTGGTAACCCTTTGACCACGGTACTTAGTTCGTAGTAGGGTTCGACATTGTCTCACCAAGACCCTAATCTCAGCTTCTTATTCTTCGGCTCTACCGTTATATCTTTATCGCTCTCGTCGTCCATTACGATGTCTCAAAATTGATGTAATCAAAAACCGAAAAAATCCAATGCAATCGAACCGAAATGACCCGAGTTAATTACGAGCATAGATAAATTTAGGAATAGAATTATAAATTGGGTTTTGGATATAGAATAACAAATACTGTAATATCTAGCCATATATAAATTTGTGAGGGTATCTTACTTTTAATAATGGCTTATGCTTTTGACCTAGCCGTCTGCCTACAAACAGAAGAATGAAAAGACTCAGAGAAAATCGAGACATGTGCAAGAGCCACGAACCGTTATTGGAGATTCCTTATGAACTCCAGATCGAGATTCTCCTGAGACTGCCTGTTAGATCACTTATGAGGTTCAAATCTGTGTCAACACTCTGTTCATCGTTAATTTGTTCCCAGTATTTCATTGATCGTTTTGTAAAGGTTTCATCATCACCGCTACGTATATACATGGACACGTGGTCCGACGACGGAAACAAAAAGGTTATACTATCAGCGTCGTCTTCTCCTGACTCGGATTTGTCTACCTTTGTAATTGACCAAGATTTCAGTATCACAGGGATGGAAGGTTATTACATCTCTCACCTTTATCGGGGTTTGATGTGATTCGTAAACGGACAAAGTGCACAAATATACAACATTAGCACTAGGGAACTAGTTGTCTTACCCGACATAGAAGTCATAGCTGAAGATCATCACAAGATGAATTGGATCAAGTGGACACAATCTATATATCGAACTGTTCACGATCCCATTCATAATCAATATAAAGTAATTCGCATAGATTCAGTAATTCCAAGAGCCGGTGGCATGACAGAGATCTGGGTGTTACTACTAGGAGGAGATTATGCTAGTGGATGGAGAAAGATTTCAAGCCCATTTCAACCACACTATCTTGAAATTTCAACTCATAATTTAACTATCAATGGGCCTATATATTACGTGGCCTGGGTTCGCTTGCGTCCTGATGTACTTATGCTTGTGAGTTTCGATATCTGTTCTGAAGAAATCAGTATCCACCAACTACCTGAATATCTAGCCTTTTGCTCTTACTCTACTAAACTTCTAGAATACAGTGGAAGAGTAGCTCTCTTAGACCATACCGATCTTGAATACAAAGGTGCGATGAAGTTATGGGTTATGGAAGATGAGAAAAGTATTTGGTCGAAAAAGACTTTGGTGTTGCAACCTTCTCAAATGCACATAATCCAAGGCATCCATTTGAATGTAAATGGTACAACTCCAAATGGTGAGGTTATCTTCGTACATCAATCAGACAAGATTACCGTTGATTCTCATGAAAGTGATGTTTTCCTTTACAATATACAACAACATCATTTGAGAAATGTTGAAATCAAACAAACATCAAAATGCCACCTTGCTGAAATTTGGGAGCTTATTGGATCCAATGATGTTCGGAACTTAATGCCTCTCTAAGCTATTGTGCGTGCTTTCTTCGTTTGGAAACATTTTATTTATTAATTTCATTTGAATGCTTTTGTTTTGTTCTTCGTCAAGTAAAGGAATTCTATCTACATGACTACTCTTTACGTACTTTACGTTATTTCTATTGCATAAATATGGTAGTTGAACTTTTGACAAAATTCATTATGAGATTGTAAGAAGCCACCTAATAAGCTATGCATGGTTAAATTACGCTATGTTTATTGAAACCAGGATTTCATTGGCAATCAGATAAAATACTTAGCAACTCATGATGATATGTAGAAGCTTATATAGAGTTTTTGATCTTGCTAAATGGCTTGCATAAAACGTAAATGACACAAGTATAATACAACAAAGTGAACACTCTCCGTTACGTTTCAAACTCTGTTGTTGTTTCCTCTCACTTGTCTGTCTCCTTGTTGCCAACATCCCTCATATTTATATATAGTTGTGTCTTGTGTAGCCCTAAAAGTCCATGAGCCTTTTTCTTCCTCGGCACATTTTCTTTCTATGGTCCATAAGGCCCAAATTGTAATAGGATATGTGATGGGCCAAATCAATAATAGCTTATATATTCGTTGAAAGTGTCTTGGTGTGGTGCTTTTGAGGACGTTCGTTTTGTCATTACCCCTCGTCGTTTCAATACATTGGCAAAGAGAACCTTGGATGTTTATTTGATGTTTGTTCTTTCTTTTTACAACGTCATGTAACGACTGATGTTTCTGGTTAATAAACATTCTGTTTAGTCGGAAAAAAAGTTCGTTGCAAAATGACTAATTCAAATTTAACTTAGAATTACTAATACATAAATATGTAATATATGATTATTTATGCACCACAAACCATCATATATATATATACCTTTACCATGAATTATATATATATATATATATATTCAAACTATGGTTTTGGTAGTTATGTTTTGAGATAGAAAAGCCCAAGATGCTTGGTCGAATTGATTTCAAAAGCTAAACTTGTAATTATACAGCAAATGTAGTCGTTGAATTACAAGGCATACAATAGATTTTACCTGAGATAACAAACATGCAGATGAATTGCCACGAAGACAGTAGTTTATAATGTAAATCAAACAGTGTGTTTTAAAAAATTTTAAGCATTTAATTCCGTAGTAACATGAGATTTAAATTTCTAAGATTTTTAAAGATTTGAGTTTTAATTTGTGGTAATACCTAAGTCTGGGCATATTCGAAATCTGAATCTAAGCCGAAGCAAAAGAAACCAAACTGAATCAAAATCAGATAAAATATCTAAATGGATCCTATATCGAACCAAATGAACATATGAAATTCTGTAAATAAAATTATATATATATATATTAACTTTTAGTTATCAAAATATTCAAAATTTATAGTATGTTAATCCATTTGAATCAAAATAACAGGAAAAAACTAAAATATTCATTTCAGCAAATTTTTCAAGAAATTTCAGTAGTAATCGGGCTTTCTTTAGCTGATCGTATTTAGGGCAACAATCGGGCTTCTTATGCAATGTGAAAACATGGACGTTCATCAAAGAGATGAAACCTACAATTTGTATCAAAATAACATCAAACAGATAGAAAATAAAAATAATAAACTTAATTATATATTAGCGAGTGATGTTTTTTTTTTTCTGTCAACGGATAATTGTATTAATAATGAATACCACATTCCATGGGAGGAAGGAACATAGTTACAACACTTCGTAATTTCGTAAATTATATATTAGCGAATGATGTTAACTTCGTAAATTCGCTTCATTGTATATTTCTCACTTAATTATGTAAACTGAATTTTGTAATCTTGATTTGATATCAATGAATTTGCTTGCCGTAAAAAAGAATCTATTGTGTTTAGAAAAGAAAAAAAAAAGTTTACTAAGATTGTTGGTGGATACTGATATCTAGCCTTTTGTCATTATTCTACTCATCTTATAGAATATTGTGGGAGGGTAGCTCCTTAGACCATAGCCACCTTGACTTCGAAGGTGTGATGAAACTTTGGGTTATGGAAGATGCAGAGAAACATAGTTGGTCGTGTAAGACTTTGGTGTTGCGTAGAGACAGAATCAATGGCATTGGTTTGAGGATATATGGTACAACTCAAAACGGTGAAGTTATCTTGGTACCTCAAAAAGACAAGATTATCCTTAAATCTCAAAATAAAACTCTTTTCCATGTTTTCCTTTACAATCTACAAAACGATCGCTTAAGAGAAGTTACCATCGAAGAATCACCAAAACTCCATCTTCTCAAACGCAATTATGCCAATATTTGGGACGTTATTGGATTCGATGATGTTAAGCACTTAATGTATCTCTAAATGATTGTGTGTTTTCTTCAATTCATTTGTTTTGTTTTTTTTTTTTTGTTTGGAATCTTTTTTTTTTTTGTTTTGAATCTTTTATTTTTATTTTTTTCATTTAAATGTTTTTGTTATTCGTCAACTAAACGAATTCTACTTACAGGACTAGTCTTTACATGCTTTATACTATTACTATTGTTTGATTATGAGAGACTTTTTAACAAAAGTAAGAGTAATGGTAAGAAGTTATCTTCAGGTATGCTTAGCTAAATTACTTTATATATGCGCAAGATTCAAGTCGTCCTCGGCTCCACTGGGATTACTATAGTTTCAAATTTTTTCATTGTGTGGCTCACGAAGTCATCTCGAAGCTCGTCTCCTCAAAATATCGACCAACAATTGGGGGCGTGGTCGGAGTAAGAGGTCAAGGAGGTTGAAATTTCTCATGTATATTGAGATATTGGTAATCAGATAAAATACTTAGCAACAGACATGATGATAGGTATATGCTTAGCAATTGTATACACAAGGACAAACTTTTTCTTCGAGTCTAAGACAAAATTCAAACGCTCCTTCGTTGATTTCTTGTTGACAAGCATCTCGGTATAATGGAACAACACATAGCTTGCTAATCTCTATGAATCAGATTTTATATGTATTAAAAACATATAAAATTGTATTAATACTTATTACAAGTCCTCTAAGTATTATATCAAGTAAATGAACAAGCATATTTTATAGATTATATTCGTTGGAAATTACTAAATCAAAGTATTTAACTTAGAACTATTAATACTAAAAAGATGTGATGTAGGATATATATTTAACTTAGAACTATTTATGCACCAAAAACTACTGTATATCTAATTCGTATAAAAATCTTTGGTTCCAAAAAAGAAAAAAAGAGGGGCATATAACTTTTGGCTTGGTTACAAAATCTTGCATCAAATCATGTTCCTTTTGTTTACTTATACATATATATGTTTTCAATTTTGAGCTCCTGAATCATGATTTATGACCAACTTTTGTAAAGGTGTTCTGAGTCGTGACCAAGAAAGTAATGTGATTATGTGAATGTATTTGTGTTTGTGTGAGTTTGCAAACAAAAATGGAGATGAGTGTGGTGCGTTAACATTATTATCGAAATTTCAACATGACTCTTTTACCAATCATAACAACCAAAAGTTTTATGAGTCTACCAAACTCTAGTTGATAAAGACAGGCACCTTAACAGCCATTAAAGCAAAAAGCTTTAATTTGTTCTCCTCAATATACCTCACAAGATCACTAAAGGTTGGCTATAAAATGGCTGATGAAACATATCAGTCGATTTCCACTCTAACCGGGCCAAGCTCAATCGTTCTTCTTATCAAGTTTCTTCTTGGTCTCACCGCTGTAAGGACCAGCATGATAAGCATGCTTCTGAACCGCAGCGAAGATAACCATCTCAAAACATACCAACACATTCTGAATAGCTTCCTGAATTTGTTCTACTTCCAACCAGATATGGCGGGATTTGATGACTCCCATACCTACCAGAATGTCTAGTGCTATTCCCTGCAGTTTCAGAATCAAAAGAATCTAATGACTAAATGTTTTTAATCAAAAGATGAGCTTCTTGCTTTGAGGTGGTTTAATCATTATGCAAGCATTACCTGCCAAAAGACAAAGAAGACTATTCCTTTGATGCAGAGGAACTTTGCGAGTGGATTATGAGGAGCAAGCTCCTTAGCAAACACATGGTAGAAAATCACAAGAGAATACAAGGCCAGAGAAACCGAGAAATTGAGAATGATAGTGAATGTCCAGCTCAACCAAGAAGGATAAAAACCGATGAGCTGTAGAGCTATCATCAAAGTGGAGCACACAGGTCGGATGACCACAAATTGCCATGTCCAGTATTTCAGAAGTTTAAGAGTGTGATGATCCAAACGGACTACATGAGGCTGTCAAAACAATACAGACAAAGGTTTGATAACGGTAAAGAGGAAAACATATATAGAAGAAATCATGCGAAGATAGAGACTAACCTGGAAAAGAGTCATTGGGAAAGAATGGTGAATCTCTCTTCCTTTAATTCCGTCCGGCACAATGCTTTTGCTCATAGATATATTTAAATAGCTATACATCAGTGCCAAGAATTTGGCAATAACCTACAAAGAAAATTGAAATTCGTTAGCGTCTCTAAATTATGTTGAACATCAAAGAAAAATAAGCGAGTCATATAAGAAAACACTCACGAGCGCTTCATAGCATTCTTTGATGGATTCTAAAAACAGGAAGAAAATTTCACTTCCTTTCACTTCCAACAACCCAATAAAGGAAACAACGGCGTAGATAGGAGCCATAAGAACAATGATGAGTATTGCCTTTTGTTCCTTAGGGTTCTTCCAGTGTAAGACATGCTGCGATACAAGCTGTATCGTAAAATAAAGCGTGAGCAAAACAGAAAAAGCTGAGCAATAAAAAGTGATCTGAGGAGGCTTCAGATTCATTAGGTCTATCATTGTTTCCTGCAACCCTGCATCAAATGTTTGCACAAACTCTTTAGCATCACCGAGTTTGCACAAGAATTCTAATGAATCATAATACATCTGAGTTTTAGCAAACGTTTCAGCATTATAATCAGCCAATAAGCCTGACATCAAATATCCATACTCCCAAGTCCCAATTGTTATCTTTGCTGCACTTTCAATCCTATTCTCTAATCTAACATAAGTTTTGTTTGTACAAAAAAAGCCAACATGTCGCAAGATCTAAATGCTAAATGCGAACTAGAAATTTCCGAATCAACAAATACAGTATCTAGCCGATCAAAAATCTCAAACTTTTGATTGATTGGATTGAAAAATGCGTGAATCGGGTGAGAACCCCTAAACCCAATCAGACCCATTAGTCTGAAAGGAAGATTATTGACTCTTTTCTGAAATTCCAAGACTGATTCAAAGCTAAAGTAACAATGCGATTTCAGCAAATTTGATCAAAGCAACACATAAGAGAAAACCAGAGAAAGAGAGTGAATAATACCTAACCAGAGAAGAGCAACGAAAGAAGCGAAGATGAGAATGTGACTAATGAATAGAAATCAGATCTCTCTTATGAAGCAGAAGACCGCCATAAATGGAGTTGATGGGTCCTGTTAAGGTGACAATAATTTGAGTAATATAATAATGGCGACGCGTTGAACACGTGAGACGCTAATACTAGTCGACATTGATCTTGCTCTCTATCTGTGATTCTCTGATTCGTTCACACTAAGACGTCGGTATGGACAATAGGATCCAAACTTTTGAGTAGTTAGGTGTTCTGGATTCAAGGGTTTCATCAAATTGATGAAAGATAGTGATTGATATGGTGAATTATTGAGTTTTCCTTACTGATTACGTCACACTCAATTAAACCGCTTAAATTCCAATTGCATTGGTTAAGTGGTGGTACCAACCAAACGGTTAAAGTTTGGGGCTTTTCGTAAACACCTTTTCATTGGGATGTGAATTTGCTTGAACCCATCTAGTTGTTTTCACAGAAGCGAAACTAGTTTTGAATACGGCAAAAGCAAGAAAATGAAGGCGATCGTGATCACGGAGCCAGGTAAGCCAGAGGTTCTGCAACTGCAAGATGTGGCAGACCCACAAATCAAGGACGATGAAGTTCTTATCAGAGTTCTCGCTACAGCTCTCAATCGCGCCGATACTCTACAGAGACTTGGCTCTTACTCTCCACCTCCTGGTTCAAGCCCTTATCCTGGTCTCGAGTGTTCTGGAACCATTGAATCCGTTGGGAAGAGCGTCTCTCGTTGGAAGGTTGGAGACGAGGTAAAGGTTTACACATCCCTTTGTCCTGTGATTTTCTGTTTGGGAATTTAGGGGGAAAATCTCCTTTTTTAGGGCTTACAATACTCAATTTGGGGTTTTAGGGGTTGATGTCTCTGTTTTAAGCTCCATAGAATCTGTGAGCTTGACTTAGACTGGTTTGAATATGCTCCTTAGTGCTCACATTGATGTTCTTAGCGATTTAGTATTTACTGACAATACATTTAAAGTAGACTTGGAGAGGTTTCTGCTTTTGTTTTCATATGTTCAGCTGTTGAAAGCTTATTGTAGTTGTTGTGTTGTAATACCTTCAGTTTGACTTTATGGTGTAGGGCAGTAAAATTACTGTGATATATCAAATTTTCATCTTGGATTACTTGTACTTTTGACTCTGTCTTTGTCTCAGGTGTGTGCTCTTCTTTCTGGAGGAGGCTATGGAGAGAAAGTTGCTGTTCCTGCTGGACAAATTCTCCCTATACCTGCCGGTGTCTCTCTAAAGGATGCAACGGCTTTCCCAGAAGTGGCATGCACTGTTTGGTCAACTGTCTTCATGATGGGCCGCCTCTCCGCTGGTGAATCCTTATTGGTATTTCATTTGTTCTTGTTCTTCGAATAAAAATGTTTCTGCGGTTTGGTAGGAGCCAATCCTTTTAAGGGCAATCCTTTCTGCAGTTTTTATTATGCCTTCTCTTCTTATCTATCTCCTTGCTGATGTTTGTTAGTTTCTGAGATTTAGGTTCATGGAGGTTCAAGTGGGATTGGGACATTTACCGTACAGATGGCTAAACATCAAGGAGTGAAAGTGTTTGTCACAGCAGGTTTGGTCTAAGCTTCAATTTATTGATAACCTCCATGTTTGTTTTGTTTTGACAGGGTGCATATATCATTCAAACTAACAGGGAATGAGGAAAAGCTAGCTGCTTGCAAAGAACTTGGGGCTGATGTTTGTATTAATTACAAAACCGAGGATTTTGTCGCAAAGGTAAAAGAGGAAACTGATGGGAAAGGTGTGGATGTTATCTTGGACTGCATCGGGGCACCTTATCTCCAGAAAAACCTCGAAAGCTTAAACTTCGATGGAAGGTTATGTATTATCGGTTTAATGGGAGGAGCCAACGCAGAAATAAAACTAAGTAGTCTGCTTCCAAAGCGTCTCACTGTCTTAGGTACTTATCACAATCAATCAATCGATGTTATAAAAAAATTAGATAACATGAGACCTATTGAAAATCACGATTCGTTTTGTTCCTACAGGAGCTGCGTTAAGACCACGAAGCACAGAAAACAAAGCAGTTGTTGTAGCTGAAGTTGAGAAAAATGTGTGGCCAGCGATAGAAGCGGGGAAGGTAAAACCGGTGATTTACAAGTATCTACCATTATCAGAAGCAGCAGAAGCTCATAGCCTTATGGAAAGTAGTAACCATATTGGTAAGATTCTGCTTGTGACTTGATACTCTGCAGAGTGACAAGAATCATGGTGTAATTAGATATGCTGTCTCCTGGACAATAAAGTCCGATCGATTGTGTTCATAGATCTACAAGAGTTTGTTTGCTTGGCTTATGTATCTTTGATCTGGTAAAAAAAACTCTGTACTACTGTACCTATGGAATACAAATATCAGATATTTGACGAAATCAAATGATGTGTACGTAATAACGGTTACAAATTCGGAATTTTGAAATAAACCAAAATGTGTTGATCACTACTTTATAACAAGAACCAGTATGAGAATTGACTTCTGAATGTTAAATTAGCAAAGGACCTATCATATTGGATAGTGAAAATTATGATATACATCATTTGGTGTGATTGGTTTTTCCATAGAATTTGATATTTTCTATGTATAAGAAATAGCTGTTTTTGTTTTTTTGTCTATATGAAAATTAAACCACTTACCGAATAGTATTTGTTTTGTTTTGGAATTAAAAACCTAGTTTTTGTTCCCCCAAAAATTGTTGATTGAGACAAGATATTTAAGAGTTCGACAGTTTACTTGTCGTTTTAAATCATCCCGCTTGTTCTTCTGATCAAAATCCGCAATTTCAAAGGATTGAAATAGGAATCTTTTTTAATTTCGCATATTCGAGCAACAAATATATAATTCGACAAACGTGGTATCCAAAAACTTGAAACTTTGTATTGTAACCTGTATCAGAATGAGTTCGTCGCTGCGACATTGGTTTGCTAGAGTACTTGTGCTTACACAGCTCATCCATGGAGCTCTGTGTTGGGGAAAAGAAGGTCATTACGCCGTTTGCAAAATCGCAGAGGTAAACTTTGTGTATATTTTTGTGAATTAGAAGATTCTGAGCTTGAACATTTAAATTACTGAAATTACTTTGATTTCTAAAATATGAGAACTTGTAGTTGTCTGATGTTTGTATGCTTAAAGATCAAATTAAAGTCTAGGCGATAACTGTTATGGTGGAATCTAGCTATACCCTTGATTGGGATTGGATTTTTCTGCAGATACGATAGTAGATTTGGTGATTTATCTGATAATCCCATTTTCAACCCTCAGAGCTACTTTGAGGAAGAAACTGCAGCTACAGTGAAGAAACTTCTACCTGAATCAGCTGAAGGAGATCTAGCATCTGTTTGCTCATGGCCTGATCAAATTAAACACCATTGGCAATGGCGATGGACTAGCCCTTTGCACTATGTTGACACTCCTGATTACAGATGCAACTATGAGTATTGTCGTCAGTTTATTCTTTCATAATCCAGTTTCTTACCTTTTCTTCTTGTTTTTGTATTCAAATTCCAATCTTTATGTTTTTGTCTTTATGAAGGAGATTGCCATGATACTCATAGGCATCAAGACCGGTGTGTCACAGGAGCGATTTTCAACTACACAACGCAACTTATGTCGTTTTCTGAAAACTTGCATAGGATTGTCCACTGTGAGTGAGATTATATTGTATCTGATTTTAAGCTTCATTTTGAGTTCTTTGGAGTATAGAGCCAGCCGTGACTAGTCTTTGTCTGCAGACAACTTGACAGAGGCTCTCATGTTTTTATCACATTATATTGGAGATGTTCACCAGGTAAACCCCTTTGCCATTCAAATGAATCATATCAAAAGAAGTCCTGGCTGAGTTTTATGTTATCTACATAGCCTTTGCATGTTGGTTTTCTGGGAGATGAAGGTGGAAACACTATAACCGTCCGCTGGTATCGCCGCAAAACTAATTTACACCATGTAAGTGTTTGTATTTTCATATTAATGCTGAAAATAATATCTTTCCTGATTGAATTGGGACGATCTAAACTTCTGGAAGTTACCGGATGTATATAATGGGTTCTTATCATCTCTGATGATTCAGTTTCTAAGAGAAAATCATTTCAATCTTGCAGGTCTGGGATAACATGATCATTGAGTCTGCTCTTAAAACATACTACAATAAAAGTCTCCCACTCTTTATTCAAACACTTCAAACCAATCTTACGGTACAATCTTACTTTCATTATGGAGCTTAAGTGCCACTGCCAGTATGTTGTATGACCAATCAAGTCTCACATTGATTATTGCTTTTTGAATATAGAATGGCTGGTTAAATGATGTTCCATCGTGGGAGTTATGTGAGAATAACCAAACGGCCTGTCCAAATCCGTAAGCATATAGATATTACAGTTTCTGTTGAGGTTCAAGAGACGTGTATAATTAGCTCTTTGCAGCGATGCTAAAACGCATAATGGTTAAAACTTTGCGTTAAATGATCTAGAAAGTTGACGAATAGCATTAAAATCTAGTTGTAGCTGTCATATTGTTTCTCCTATATCCACCATGTTGATTTTGTATGGTTATGATTGTGTTCAGGTATGCGTCTGAAAGCATAAATCTGGCCTGCAAGTATGCTTACAGGAATGCTACCCCAGGGACTACTTTAGGAGGTATACTCTCTTAACAACTCAAATATTCTAGGACATATTAGCTTGTTATTAGCTTTCTTTTCTCGAGCATGTTTGTTCATCTGAGATATACTTTTGTATGCAATGCTGTGATCGTCAACTTTCTCTCATGTCCTGCAGATGACTATTTTCTCACTCGGTTACCCGTTGTGGAAAAGAGACTTGCACAAGGTGGGATTCGCTTGGCAGCCACTCTTAACCGTATCTTTTCGTCAAAACCTAAGCTCTCTGGATCATGAAACAGATGCCCAAGAACCATATGCAGTCACTCAGTTAGCTCCGTAGCACATGTAATGTTAGTTAAGTTTATGGCAATGTTATTGTTCTCAGTTTAGATAGAATAAGTGGTGACCAAAACTGTCCATCTGTTATCAACATTTAAGGACAACACCAGAATGAATTTGTATCAACTGAAGCTTCATACACTTAAAACTGAAAAAGAAGGATCTTTGTAAAGTTATCACAAACTGGTTTTACTTAGCGTCTGTGTGATATCTCTATGTTCTTGTTGACTCCTTTTGTCTTTGTGACCATTTCTAAACAACTTGAAAACTGCCTGTTATATTTTTTGAGAGACTCGCCGCTTTAAATGACTCAACTGTAAATTAATAAATTTCGTTTAAACAAACTTTACTTGGCATAATTAGAAATGATATATTTCCTCGTGAACCACGTTGTAGTGAGGAAGTAGTTAACAAAAAAACAAAAGTTAACCACTTCCGAGGCTTTGTAGGGTAAGGCAAAACTCCACCGCTATATATATATTTTGTCACAAATCCAGCTCTCACTGTGTCTGTACTCACTTTTGCTTTGTCGAACCTTAACTGCTTCTCTGTTTCTAATTTTGGACCAGAATATATGGAACCTGTTTTCAGAACTGATGTGTCGCAGACAAAGTGTGTTGCAATTATGCTCGTGCTTACACAGCTCGTTCATGGAGCTCTTTCTTGGGGAGACGATGGCCATTACGCTGTCTGCAAAATAGCTCAGGTGAAAATATTTGCTTAAACTAGTTTTTTGAGCTCTGTAATCGTTTAAAACTGTTCTCAGTTTATAGATCTGAGAGCTTTAGTAGCTGACTGAGGCTGTTTCTCTTATTATTGGATTAAATATATACAACACTCTTCTTAGTATTGAATCTTTCTTTTGTAGAAAGGATAATTAACCTCTGTATGATTTCTGACAGTGCTATATTTAATATCTATAGAGCTATTTTGAGGAAGAAACTATAGTTGCAGTGAAGAAACTTCTGCCTGAATCTGCAGGTGGAGAGCTAGCAGCTGTTTGCTCATGGCCTGATGAAATCAAAAAGCTTCCGCAATGGCGATGGACTAGCGCTTTGCATTTTGCTGATACACCTGATTACAAATGCAACTACGAGTATTCTCGTGGGTTTTTGATGATCTTTCTTCTTTCAAATTCATTCAAGTTTTTGTTTAGTTGCATTAATGAATATGCTTTGTTTGTCTTTTGTGAAGGGGACTGCCCTAAAGACTGGTGCGTGACAGGAGCAATCTTCAATTACACACACCAACTAAAGTCTGCTTCTGTAAACTCACAGAGTATAGTACACTGTGAGTTAGATGTTTAGTGAATCTGATACTTTTTGATGTTTCAGCTTTACTAATGACACTGTGACTTAATGTTTTTAATTCGATTGCAGATAACTTGACAGAGGCTCTCATGTTCTTATCACATTATATGGGAGATATCCATCAGGTTAGTTAACTCCCTAATTCAAGTTCCGAGTTATTTGCAATTAATGCTACTCTTGTGTAAACAAGCCAGAGTATATTGGGCTAATCTTCACTGTGAATTTGGATTTTTTGGTTTTGTTCACAGCCATTACATGAAGGTTTTCTTGGAGATCTAGGTGGTAACAGAGTAAGAGTCCAATGGTACAATCATGAAACTAATTTGCACCGTGTAAGTGTTTTGTTATCTATCATGGTGATGCTAAAAGGGTTTCTGTTGAGTGGGAGCTGGAAAGATGTAAATTTGGAAGTTACATAATTAAGAAAATTGAATTCTATAATCTAATTCTAATGATCCAACAGGTGTGGGATGACTTTATCATTGAATCTGCTCTAGAAACATACTACAATTCAAGCCTTTCACGCATGATTCAAGCCCTTGAAGCCAAACTCAAGGTACAATCTTAGTTTCCTCCTTATCTTTAACCAGTTTCAGCAAACTGTGACCATAAACAAGATAGACAAAATTTGGCAATAATTGTTTGCTTTAACTCCTGTTTTGTATTATATAGAACGGTTGGTCAAATGATGTTCCTTCGTGGGAGTCATGTCAACTCCACCAAACAGCCTGCCCGAATCCGTAAGCATATATATAACACGCGTATGCTTTCTCCTTTGAGTCAATGCTAATTGCTTTAGCAAAGAGATCTGGTTTCAGTTATCATTGTGTTGATTCTGTATGTTCTTTTGATGTGTCTAAGGTATGCTTCTGAAAGCATTGATCTTGCCTGCAAATACGCTTATAGGAATGCCACCGCAGGAACTAATTTAGGAGGTTATACTTACTCTCTAAGCATTTTAAGATCACTACTATTCACTACGAAACAGAAATTTTCTTAGCTTTCTAATATGCAGTAATGGTCCCATAAAATCATTTCTCTCGCATTTTGTGTCTGCAGATGACTATTTCGTCTCTAGGTTACCGATTGTAGAGAAGAGAATTGCACAAGGCGGGATTCGTTTGGCAGCGACTCTTAACCGAGTCTTTTCTGCTAAACCAAAGCTCTATGCAGTATGAGAAACAAATACAAGAGAAGTACTTGAACATATAAAAGCACCTTTTGGTTGTGAGAATGTAAATGTTCAAGTGGACTTCCCAAGTGTCTCGTTTTTCTTTTCCATATATCACAACGTCAAGCTCGCTAGAGCATAAAAACGAATAAGAAGCAGGACCAAAGTCAATCTTTTTATATGCTAGTTATTAGTTAAGGTTATGCGTTGATATTCTTTTTGTTTCAACTATGAAAAGTAGTCAAACATTAAGTATAACGGTGACGAAAAAACCGCTATAAATTGATACTGATTTAGACCAAACAAGACCAAGATGTTTAAATGGAAACTGAACTGAACTTATCATATAACCTAACTGGTTTTACCATTTTTTTAAACTTGAAAACCTGATACCTATATGAAACTAGTTTTAGAGAAACCAAACAAAACGAAAATCTTCTAAGCAATAAACCTAATAGTGTTTGCAAAAAGCGCAAAAGCTATTAGCATACATACAATACTTGCAGAAAAAGCACATTGGATTCATGAAATTATGAAGTTTGATACACTACGACGATGATGATGCTATATAAATAGATATCTGGAATCTGACATCGAAAAGAAGAGAACAAAATAGAGCCAAGGTCAACTTGCCGAACACTAATACCAATTCAGGATTCGCTGATATAAGATCAGCAAGTCATCCTTGGCTCCACCTCAGTCTCCACTCTTCCATGCAAGACCCTCTGATACAACAAAAGACTCTCATTATCATAACTCTCCTCTTATACAAACTGATCTTGTCATGTCAATGCCCTTATTCGTGATGAAGGTATTCATAGGCATATTCAGAGGGAAATGTGTGGATTTGTTTAATTGTGATTTTGACTATTTTTTTCTAGCACAATTATATATGCAACAATAACCCATGCATGGTTTTAGACTCTTAGTGCATGCAAGCAAGGAAATATAACAGAATTTTGACCACAACCGTTTATGGAAGAATAAAACTACTTTTAAAAGATTTTCTGACCTTATATTATTAAATTCGTATTCCAATTTTATGTGAATAATTTATATTCATACCAACAATACCCCAAAAGGCATCGTACTACGACATTGAAATCCACGTGTCGAAGTCTTTCTAGTACTGGAATCATAGTCTTGTGGGGTTGATAGTCATAGAAGAAATTCTCCATGGACACAGAAAAAAATAGAAAGATTCACCAAAATATTTAGAAATTGTCTTTTTAAAGTATTGGCACTAAATTTTAATTTTTGTGGATAAAATAGAATATATTAAAATTCAAAATTCCTTATTGTCCTTTGAGTTGGGAATATGTTATTTAGAGTCTCATCAAATTATGAAAGGAGACTATTATATGTGATCCTAAGTTACTAACTTATTTTCACCACTAGTAGTTTGATTTAATGTCATCCTTTGGAAATTGTACTACATGTACTTGTAATGGGAGGGATAAAACCTCTTAAGGTCAAATCCATAGCTATCATCAACATTAGACTTATTTCAAAGCATCTAAAAGTTTTTATTTCATTTTGAGCATTAAAATGTATTAGAGAAAAAGAAACAAATTAGTGAAACGTTGATACATTTCATCAAAAAGAAAAAGAAAAGTGAAACATTGATAATTATATAGTTTACATTCCGCATTATAGATATAACCATTTAATTTTTGTTACCATAAATCACATTTGAACCACCATAGTAGCATTAATCGAGCAGTTGTAACTTATACTATCTCCCTTACAAAAAATTTGATATTTTGAAAGTTTTTTTTAATTAACAATTAGATCGATAAAAGCTAAATTTCTCTAACTCGAGTTGCTTGGGAATCAAACTTACCACATGATTTATATTTATATTTTCTAAAGTTTTTTTTCTTTTTCAGAAAGATTAATTTTCTGTATTACATTTGATGTAACTATATTTGCAATGCTTATTAATGTATTATGTTTTTAATAAAACTAATTAATTACATGTATGCATGTCGGAATGAAGGTGAAAAAATAATATATATTTTTTTTAATTCTAGACATAAAATAAAGAAGAAAAATAAAATAATTCTATGTGCATTATTCAGAAAATTAATCTTCCTGTAAAGTAGCTAATACTGTTTTGAGATTTTTGATTTTGTTAGCATATTCGCATAGCATGAGTTTTGTAACTGCTTTGATGAAACAAGATCTTAGTGTTGTAATATGCAGAGGAACCTTCACATTTCTTTTTGCAGGTGACTAGTGACTACTTCCTCTCTCGGTTACTCATTGTAGAGAAGAGACTAGCACAAGGCCCATTCGCTTCACAGTGAGTCTTATCTGAATACTTTCTGCAAAACCGAAGCTTGCTAGATTTACTTTGAACATCCAAGAACAAAACTCTTTTGTTATACTAATGTGAGTGGTTATCAAATTGACCTCTAATATTAGGTGAAAATCATAAGTACTCTTACTTAAAGAATACATAATCACTCTACTCTTATTGAGTCATAACTACTCTTTATACTCCTCCTCTTTATATAAATGATTTTGGGCCCTCAAATTGAAACATCTACCCGAGTGAGAGGCTTTGAAGGAAGTTTAAAATTGGTTCATTTAAAATCTGAATAGATTGGTTCAGAGAAAATTAATTCCAAAATGAATTGTGTTGGTTAATATTAAATGAAATAACCAACCTCATACCAACCTCGTATGAAAAAAAATAAATGAATGGACCATTATCATCCCTTTCTTCTTCACAATAGTGTATGCTTCTTCTTAATAACTAAACACAGTGATTTTATTTCTACGAGAAGTACATAGAACAACACTTGGTGTTTCATTGATTCCGGTGGAGATTCAGACAATGCCTTGGTGGTGTGCTCAATTTACTCCAACCTTAGTTGCAGCTCCATTGTTTTGACATTTCTTGAGTTTTAAGGTTACTGACTTAGCGAAAGAGGTGAGAATGATTTGGTGTGTTGTGTTAAAGTTTTTAGTTTTGTATTTTATTGCTTGGTTTAGGAAGACATGGTGTTACTTATTATATCGTTTGTTACGTAACACGATTTGTTGTTATAGCCTAGAGTTTTCATTTTTCTATTGAGCTTTTCAAGCCGACGCTGAGCAAAGTGAGGTCATGAATGAGGTGTATAGGTTGTTAAAATCATGATTTCCGTGGTGGCGTAAAGGTTATTTGAGTTTAGATTTTCGTAATGTTGTACAACTGATTAAACTAATTTGTTATTATTGCATATATAATAATGATAACAACGAGCATTCATTTCGACTACGGTGGTTATTACGTTGAAACTGAAGAAGGGATTAGGTGGAGTGCAAAGGATGCTATTAACTATGGAGTATTGTTTTAAAGATCGAGTATTGAGGATATCACGTACTTGGTCTTAGAAGGAAGGATTCGAAAGAAATTTGTTATGGATATAGACACAAAGATCAAATTATGTTACATTCCATTTGATGGGGTTCTCGACCGCAAAAAATTACCCGAAGACGATATAATCTGAGAAGGTCGAGACGAGAAGCAATCTAACTAACAAGACTTGGCCGAGCCTAACATGAAGATCAAATACAATCTAGATGACCTTGAAGGGCTTACAGTAAGCACATCCCAGCCCCGGCCCACGAAGACACAACCAAGGCCGCACTTGCCAATTTTGGAATCCAACCAGGACATGTGATCACTCTTTGAGACTTTCTAGACGATCCAGGATGAACCAAGTTACGAATAAATAGTAAATGGATTCTTGACTCACTTATCTATCTTCTCGAAGTGGAATCAGCCCAAAAGAAGTTTTGAGATAAAAGATATGAATTTTACAAGTTGGAGGATCTGCAATGAACCCAACTGCGCAACAAGGCCAAAGATTGAGCTGCACAGCCCAAGTCAGGTGCGGCCTTCACCTCAAACCACTTGGAGGTTATTCTTGGGCTTTTTATGGTTCCAAGAAGCCCAAGATCGCAGCAATCCACCATCGGATCCACAAGATACACTCCCAACAAGAAGATGGTTCGATCCGGTGCTGTTTAAGGAAGGTCCAAGATATGTTGGCTTCAAGGGACTTCAAACGTATGTGTGGCAACCAGGAGAATATCCAAGCCACTCAGAATCATCCAGGAAAGTCATCCCATGCACCAGCTCTCACATGATTGGGCGAATCCCCCAATTGAAGACTTTCCATATTTGGCCGATCATCAAATCTTCTCCAACGGCTATAAGATCGACGGCCCCTATCACTTGTCCGTTTGAGACTTCAATTTCTGATATTTCTTTCTGTTTTTAATCTCATAACCATTGTAGCTCGAGCCTATATAAGCTCATGCATTTCTTTTGTTAGATAGACAAGTTTTCATCAAATAAACTAGTATTTCTTTTCAAGCATGTGTCTTGAGCTTTGGCCGTCTTTATCTCTTTAAGGATTCGAGAGAGAGAGTCGAGATCAGGTCTTGTGAGGATTCCAAGCTTGATCGGACCGAGATTATCAAAGGAATCATCACCCTCCTTTGTGGTTCTCATTCGCCCATTTCCGCCCAAACTAGTTCTCACGAGAATCGACTCACCAAGGTCTTCCCGCGAGTCCATATCCGAGAGTTCCTCCTCCGAGGCACCCATCATCTGGTATCAGATCTAAAAGCTCCTATCTATCCAGGTTTATTTGTTCCTTTTCTCTTTTATTGTTGTTATTTTATTTTTGTTTCTTATAAACCGAAAAACCCATAAAAAGTTTGTTTCATCTGTTTTGTTTCAATTTTATAAAATCAATAAAAAATCATAAAAATCTAATTCTTTTTGATTCTGTTATTTTAGACCCTCTAAAACCCAAAAAAAATTGTTTCTTTGATTTTAGAAGTCGTTTGCTAGTTTTGTTTATAAAAATAAAAACCATAAAAAGCCTTTTTCGTCTGTTTTTATTGTTCGAATTTTATAAAAAAATTAAAAACCCATAAAAATCAATTTTCTTTTGTTCTAGTTATTTTAAAACCCAGAAATCCATAAAAATTGTTGCTTTTATTTTTAGAAGTCGTTTGTTATTTTATTTGCTAAAAAGAAAAACAAATACGAATTCTGTTTATGTTTTGTTCTTTTGATTGTTTCTTGTTTTGAAAAGAAAAGAAAAAGAAAAATTATTTGTTCTTGCTTTGTTATTATTATTTTTACTTGTTAGTACTTTGATTCATTTATTTATTTTATTTTTGATTTTTGCAAGTACTCTGAATGGCTTATTATATGGAAAATGTGGAGTTATACTCCGATATGTCCGATTGGAGCCTAGAAGAAGAACAATATGTGGACAAAAACCATGAAGGACGTGAAGACCATTGGTTTGGGGATAAATACGAGTCTGAATATGAAAGGAGCCTCATGGGGAAGAGCTTGAACCTGAGCCACCAGACCATCATCAAGGCTACACCCATAAACGTCAAACCAAACCATGGTGCAACAAAACTGAATCCAAATTCAGTTATGAGGATGAATCTAATCGTGATGTGGAGTTTAATCATTACAAGAGTCCTCCTAGGCGTGACTTGAAGCCCCACNCGTGATGTGGAGTTTTATCATTACAAGAGTCCTCCTAGGCGTGACTTGAAGCCCCACAATCATGGAGTATTAGCACATAGAGTGCAAGGCTATACAACCGACACAAGACGTCCTAAACCACAAATCGGTGTAAGTTATAGCTTTTATAATTGTGGTCCTAAGCTTCCATCATTTTCAGGAATAGAGGATTATCTAAAATGGGAAGATGATATGGAAGAATATTTCTGGAGATGCAAGACTCTTGAGAAGGAAAAGCTATCATACGCTTTAAACGGTTTACGCGGACAAGCATTGAAATGGTGGAGGAAAGATGCAAATGAACATTGGCACTACAAAGAGCCTAGAATTAGAACGTGGGGAGAATTAAAATGGCTTATGAATGAGGAATATGTCCCACGCCAATTGCCCCCAAGAAGTTACTCAAAGAAGACTCCACAAANCTCCAAGAGGCTACTCAAAGAAGACTCCACAAGCCTTGGTGAAGCACACATCGATTTCAACATCCATGAGTAAAACAAAGCCTACTATCCAAGGTAAGTGTTCTACCTCTAAAGTTTCCTTAGAACTGATGTGTTATAAGCGTAAGATGCAGGGACATACTACCAAGTTCTGCTCAAAACAAATGAATTTGGCTCAAGAGCAACAACACCTAAGTCTTGATCCATATCCGAATGATGCCAAGGTAAGTGTATCCAATGCTTTGACTGAAACTCTACAAGCCATTGAACGTGTCACTGAGTCTCTTAACAAAGAAAAGAAGGAGACTAAAGAACCATCTAAGGTCAAAGAAGTGCAAGAGAAGCCAACTCAACAAATGGCAGCTCCAAAGCTAAATGACAAGTCTTTACTTGAGCCCCCAAAATAGAGCAATGTAAGTCTTCTAATTCTTGCGAGTTACATGAGTTAACTTGTTATAGATGTCAAGGTAAAGGACACAAAGCTAAGGACTGTCCAACAAGAGGAGTTG
>OVAX01002661.1:0-27026 GCA_900406405.1 Lepidium africanum | reverse complement strand
GCGCTTATAGGGTTTTATAGATTTGGAAACGATGTTGAAGACAACATCCTCAAATCACTCCCAGAGCCAAAGGGTCTTATCATTTTGGCCAACATGTTAGTCGTCATACATCTCCTCGGAAGCTACCAGGTATACAATTAATTAATATACATGGTAAAACTTGCATGGAACTCACACAAACACAAACTTTGGTCTTCAATCGGGTAGGTGTATGCAATGCCAGTATTTGACATGAGCGAATCTGTAATGATAAAGAAATGGCACTTTAGACCAACAAAAGTGCTACGGTTTACGATACGTTGGGCTTTTGTGGGTAAGAACGCTCAATGATACTACTGATTTGTATAGCAATATCTTTGAAGCTGGAGAGAAATTAATAAAGAGTAGCTTACGTACCAGTTTGTATATTGCAGCGGCCACAATGGGCATAGCAGTCGCTTTACCGTATTTCGACGCGTTGCAGTCAGTTTTTGGAGGATTCATATTTTCCCCGACCACGTACTTTGTAAGCCATATATATGTCTTCTATTTTGTTCCTGATTATACATACATGTGTTGACTGTCACAAAATGTTGTTGACTTTGAACAGATCCCATGCATCATATGGTTGATCCTAAAGAAACCAAAGAGGTTTAGTCTGTCATGGTGTAGTAACTGGGTAAGTTGGAAGTCTCGTCCCCTCTCTGCATAAAGAGAATCACGTTATCAAATATTGTTTGTTTTTGCAGATTTGCATCATTCTTGGAGTCATCCTGATGATACTCGCACCCATCGGGGGAATGGTGAAACTAGTATATTACATTGACAAGAATAGTCTAACCAACTTCAACTGCACCGTCTAGCTACGATATTTCTTGGTTATACTCATCATTCATTCCTTCACCTTCAAATTACGATTTCCTCTATGCTCATAACAACATAAATTGGTTGGTTGTTTGTTTGGTTGCAACGATTTCACTTGTACTTATAAAGGTTAATGATTTATATTTGATTCTTTGAAGTAACCAGATGATATAGGCTCACATGATTAAGTATTCCACTCGGACTAAAACAAAAAATCTAGTTCATTTGTTATATTTCGAACCAACTATCAAATATATCTCTAACTCATATACACTTTAAGGGCTAGAGCCCAAGACGTTACAGACTCAAAAATCTCAATCAATTTCACCCTCTTCCACTTCATTGCCAGCATCTGGAAAATCAAGTGGGTCAGCTTCATCTTCATCCTCATCGTGTTTCATAAATAGCCCAAGCTGCTCTAACGGATTGCTCCCCCCTCCCAACCCGAACATCCCCAACCCATCACAGTCAGAGCCCCCCTCTCTTATATTCGTCAAATGGTCCGTGTTAACCGTTTTAAGCAGTTCGAGGTCCTTGAGAAACATTGAGTTCTCGTCTATTTCTACCGACTTCTCCATCTGTATACCCATTCAGCCATGCACATAATCAATTATATATTTCAGTAGAAAAAACCAAATTCATACACGTAGCTTTTCTCTATTTACCTCAACCAGTGCCTGCCGCGCTGCTTCTCTTTCAAGTTCCAGCTTCCTCTTTGCTTCAGCCGCAGCTTCAGCTATAGCTTGTGCCTCAGCTTTTCTACGAGCTTTTTCAGCTTCCTTTGCTTCTGCTTGTAACCGTGCTTTTTCTGGTGCAATATAGAGGAATACTTTATATATGTATAGATACTACTTGTTAAATGCATCATTCACAAACTTGGAGCTAGCAATATGAAGAATACCTTTTTTCTTTTTCAATTCGAGTTTTTCCTTCTCCAGTCGCAGTTTCTCTGGGTCTCGTTTCTCATTCTGCCATCAGATGCATAATTTTTCAGGAACTAATTTTAGTTGTCAAAGAGGGAGGGGATAACCACATATAGCAACTCACAGCTCCACAAAAAACAGCTAACCTGAATAAAAGTTTTCTCTTGAGCCTTCAAGATTAAATCCGCAAATCGATTTTTCAATAGAGCAGCCCTGTAACGCTTTTCTGGATGTAGTTGCTTCTCATTCTGAGCACTATTTCCTAGATTATTAACGGGTCAAGAGTGAGATGCCATCTTCAGACATTAGAGCAGAAACATTTTTCTGCCACACTCCACATCTTACCATCATGATGACAATCTGCCCCCTCAACAGAACTTATGTTCCCTTTGGATGCATCTTCCAGATGACTCAATCCACCAACAGAAGCTGCTGCTGTAAGGGGGGAAAATGTCAATCATAAATTCAACATAATCTAATATAATTTGCAGCGAAATTAAAACTCGCTCACATTCTCTCCTTGGGGAACTGCTTGTTGCTCCACCCAAGATATATTCAGAATCCATGCTTTCAGGCGCCTGTATAAGCAGATAGAGAAAAAAGTTTAGATATGATCAGAGTAAATCGAGAACTAGGGTAAGTCATCTGTGCAATATTAAGAATATAAACTAGGGTTCACATAGTGACCACGGTGATAATTTCCGTGCTATTTTGGTTCCATTCAAGTTTGTTTGTTACCATCCAAATAGTGGCAAGGTATCTAAGACCTCTACAGATGCATACATATTATCAACTATGACCAGTGATATTTACCTTTGATGAAGTCAATATTCTTGTGGTCTTAGTTTCATCTGGCACACTCTCCGAGCTATTATAGCCTAATCAGTTACATCCACCAAAAGAAGAGAAAACACAGATTAGAGCACTCCCAAGGAAAAATATGATCACTGAAGATACTGTAAACACGATTTGGAAGTAAACAAACAGAGAATGCAATAGGTCTATCTGGCCATTACTATCAAATTAGGCATGTACTTCAAGTTGCTATTAGCTAATAGCAAGTAAAAAGGTCATTTGAAGAAGAACAGTAAGTTCCATTCCAAAATTAAATTACAGAAAAAAAGATTTGAGTATTCTAGTTGGACGGCAACTTCTGACTAGCGAGAAATAAAATGCCTCTGAGGGTTAAAGTATATAGAAGGACTGCAAGAATCAGACATCAGCAAAAGTTTCATAGTGAAAAAGACCAACACCGCATAACACGATAAAGATAACACACCACTGGAATTCCCTAACGCCATACCTTTTTCTGTCCTGACAGAATCATAATCTTCCATTTCACTCCCTGCCAGTAAAGAGGAAGCGATAACAACTTAATCACAGAGCCGGACATGAATATTTGCTCAAAGAACAGAAACGATTGAATGCTAACCATCACAGTGTTGCATCAATGAATTCCCTGGCCCTGACCCATGCATTAGCTACATCAAGAAAGGTTGTACTGTTTGTCAGTCATGTCAACAAACGGATCAAACATGATCTATAGAAAGGTAACTACCTCTAACTCACAGGGTTCTTCATTTGAATCTTTCTTCTGACTTTCTCTCAAACACTCATCAAAGAGATTCCGCAACTGGAATAACGCATCATCACTGAGATCATTGATGTCAATCTCTATCTCATCATCTTCAGATCCACCTTCCTTGGAGTTGTGATCCCTCAGGAAATTTAGTATACGTTCAGGGAATTCAGTCAAGGACCCCAAATCTTTGCCAAGCTTAACTCTATCTTCATCTGTCATAACCCTTTTAACAGGCTCTAAGTAGTTGTCCTGGTTCACAGCATCCATTCTCCTCTTCTTAGCCAAAGGCTCAGGCATTTCAATCTCTTTGTGAGCATGAGCACCCAAATTCCTTGGTTCAGACTTAGTGACGGATGACTTCTTGTCAATAGTTCTCCACCTCACTTCAAAAAACTTGCTGAGGGTATCAGCCATGTGATAAACATTGTTTCCTGGCGGGTTATATGTCATGGCATTGCGGAAAGTAAGACGGACATCAGCAGAAAACTCGGATGGGCTGGAATATGTGCCGGAGGTTAATTTGTTTTTGACAGTTCCTAAATCCATTGGATGTTTGATAATGGAGAAATAGTCAGGTATATTGAGCTTGACCACATCGACAGGTGTTTCAAAGATCCAGGCGTGCTGATGTGACATCAATCGTTTGAGGAGGGTCTCACATTGCTTCATCCGGAGCATTGTAGAAGAGGTGACAGGCTCTGGTTTGGCAGCGCTTGAGGGGAGCACCCTTTTTCCTGGCCCAGTAGAGCATCGCGACATCCCAAGGCTCTTGGCTCGAGACAAAGTTTTACATACAGGTATAGTAGTGATCTCAGATGTAGGAAGGTCCACAAGGTTCTTCTGAAAGGACCGAATCTGTAGCAGCTCTTGTTGAAACGTATGAATCAACTTTTTCCTTTCCGACGATGACAAGTCAGACAAGGGTAAAACCATTCTTGGGACACCGAAAGTTTCATCATCATCATCAGATTTTCTTTTGAAACAACAATTAGAACCCTCAGAAGCATTAGGGCTTCTTTCATCAAAGCGACTGGGAGTGTCGAAATTATTACCATAGTAATCTCCTCGGAAATCACCGTTCCTCACAGTCATATCGTCAAAGGAATCGTTTGCCAGACTGTCAAGTGGTGCAAAAATTAAAGTAAGGACGTAAGAGACTGAAAGATCAAAACCCTAACAATTTGATCCTGAAACAACTTTGTATTGTACCATGTCCGTGCTTACGAAACTATAAACTACAAAGGAAAGTAAGCGCACTCAATTATAGGGAATTTGAAGGAAAGAAGATAAGAACTAACCAACTCGAAATCCTGAGCGGAAGCAAGGGAACCTCGGCAGAAGCGGAAAGAGAGAAGAGACCCTCAAGGATAGTTACAGTAAAACCCTAGAGTGAGTAGATAGGTGAAACAGACACGAAGAAGCAGAGAGGAAGAGGGAGAGGGAGAGAGACCAAAGAAAGATCGATCGCACGCACAGCCCCTCAGCCTCAGCCTCAGCCTGTCTCTCTAGCCTCTACCGTCTGTCTACTCAGTGTGTTCCTCAACCAATTTTGATGTGCTACTGGGCTTTAAAGGAAATTTCTGGGAGTAACGAAAAGCCCATTTCTAATTTTTCTATTGGGCCTTTATTGGGTTTGTCTTAAGATGACTGCGAAGGTACAATTTCACGTGAACGCATTTTACCGTCGGAAAAGCTGACTGCTACTCTCCTCCTCCTTCATCTTCCATGTCGCAGCTCTACACAGATAGATCAGCAAAGCTAGCTTTGCTCTGATTCGTCGCCTCCGATTTCCAATTTTGCATCTTACTAATGGACATACTTTTCGCCCAGATCCAGGCGGACCTCCGCTCTAATGACGCACTGCGCCAGTCATCGGCGCTTCTTCAGGCTCTGCAGCAATCAGCCGCCGGACGGGATATCTCCGTGATCGCTAAGTCTGCTGTGGAGGAGATCGTTGCTTCTCCAGCATCGGCTGTTTGTAAGAAGCTCGCATTCGACCTCATCCGATCTACTCGTCTGACTCCGGATCTTTGGGACACCGTTTGTTCAGGTGTTAAAACGGATCTCCATTTCCCGGACCCCGATGTCACCGCCGCAGCCGTCTCTATCCTTGCTGCTCTCCCTTCTTTCTCGCTTCCTAAACTCATCTCTGATTGCAGCACTGAGATTGCTTCCTGCTTCGATTCCCCATCTGACAACCTTCGTTTCTCCATCACTGAGACACTTGGCTGCATACTTGCCCGTGACGATCTCGTTACACTGTGTGAAAACAATGTGGGTCTTCTTGACAAGGTCTCCAACTGGTGGGCTCGGATCGGCCAGAACATGCTCGACAAGTCCGACGCTGTCTCCAAGGTTGCCTTTGAGTCCGTCGGCAGGCTCTTTCAGGAATTCGACTCTAAGCGGATGAGCCGACTTGCTGGCGACAAGCTCGTTGACAGCGAGAATTCCCTCGCCATCAGGTCCAAGTGGGTCTCCTCCATGGTTGACATCGTCTGGAAAAAGAGGAGCGTTTTGATGGCTAGGTCTCTGGTCCTTCCTGTCGAAACCTTCAGAGCCACTGTGTTCCCTCTTGTCTTTGCTGTCAAAGCTGTTGCTTCGGGCAGTGTCGAAGTGATAAGACAGCTATCAAAAGCTTCCTCTGCTGCAGCAGCAGCTAATGCCATTGCTGTGGACTCCAATGCTGAGAAGCTTGTTGGCGTCTCAGATTTGGTTACCCATTTGGCGCCATTCTTGGCTTCCTCTTTGGATCCAGCTTTGATTTTTGAAGTTGGAATTAACATGCTCTACCTGGCAGATGTTGCCGGAGGGAAGCCAGAGTGGGCTTCACAGTCCATTATTGCTATTTTAACACTCTGGGACCGCCAAGAGTTTTCCTCTGCTAGAGAGAGTATAGTCAGGGCGGTAGTCACGAACCTGCACTTGCTTGATCTGCATATGCAGGTATGTTTTTTTTTGTTTACTTCTTTCAATCTTCATTTAGGTCTAGGATTGGTTGTGTGCATCTGTTTTCTAGCTCTTGCTCATAATTTTCGAACGATTTCTTTTGGAACTTGTTACAAAGGTCTCGTTGTTTAGAAGACTACTCCTTATGGTGAGGAACCTGAGAGCAGAATCGGACAGGATGCACGCACTAGCCTGTATCTGCCGGACAGCTCTGTGTGTTCACCTTTTTGCCAGAGAAAGTGCCAGAAGAGGTCAGAAGCCTCTGCCTGGAACAGATATTATTTCTCTTTTTGAAGATGCAAGGATCAAGGATGATCTCAATAGTGTCACCAGTAAAAGCCTATTTCGGGAAGAGCTTGTAGCTATGCTTGTGGAAAGTTGCTTCCAGTTATCTCTACCTTTGCCTGAACAAAAAAACTCCGGTATGGAGAGCAGAGTGATTGGTGCACTAGCATATGGCACTGGTTATGGTGCTCTGAACTGGACAGAACCAGCCCTTGAGGTTGTGGAAGTTTGCAGGCCTTGTGTAAAATGGGATTGTGATGGCAGGACGTATGCTATAGATTGCTATTTGAAATTGCTTGTTAGGCTCTGTCATATCTATGACACCCGTGGTGGAGTGAAAAGGCTTAAAGACGGTGCTTCGCAGGATCAAATATTAAATGAGACGCGATTGCAGAACTTGCAACGTGATCTTGTTAAGGATCTCCAAGAGGTAATTAAGCCTCAGCTGAAAATTAAAACTCATACTCGACCACTTTCATCTGTTATATTTATTTTTCCTTGAGAGGTTTAGTTATGAATCTACTATTTAATACTAAACCTGAGAGGAACTATTGCCTGTGGAGTGAATTTTATCTCTCCCATGTATTGATCTTGATCTCCATTTGGCAGGTAAATACCCCAAGAATCCTTGGGCGTCTTATATGGACAATTGCAGAACATATTGATCTAGAAGGCCTGGATCCACTTCTGGCCGATGACCCTGATGATCCATTGAATATTATCATAGCGAATATGCATAAGGTTCTCTTCAACTTGGATGCCGCTGCAACTACATCGAATAGGCTACAAGATGTTCAGGCTGTCTTATTATGCGCCCAAAGAATGGGATCACGTCATGCAAGAGCTGGCCAATTAATAACCAAAGAACTTGAAGAGTATAGGAACCATGCTGCTGCAGATACAGTTAGCAAACACCAGACCCGTTTAATATTGCAGAGGATCAAATATGTTTCAAATATTCCTGAAAAAAGGTGAGCTTTCTCCTTGGCTTGTAATCTTTTTATTGCATAATTTTTACTGCAATCCTGGATTGGAACTCACTTGACCTATGGTTTTTCCAGGTGGGCTGGAGTTAGTGAGACAAGAGGAGATTACCCGTTCAGCCATCATAAGCTTACTGTTCAGTTTTACGAACCATCAGCTGCCCAAGACAGAAAATTAGAAGGACTAATTCACAAGGCCATTCTAGAGCTTTGGAGGCCAAAGCCCACGGAATTAACTCTCTTCCTTAAAAAAGAGGTCGACTCGAATTCTATCAAGGTTCCTCCCGTAGCATATCCTTTGACTGGAAGCAGTGATCCTTGCTATATAGAGGCTTACCATTTAGCAGATACAAATGACGGAAGGGTCACTTTGCATTTGAAGGTAACGTATATATGCTTAGTATTGTCCTACATAATACTTGAATACAGTTTAGTTGGTAAAGTTAAGCGTCTCAACACTCTTCTTGTACTTTATGGTACCTTTCAGATAATTAATTTGACAGAACTTGAACTGAATCGTGTGGATATACGGGTTGGATTATCTGGCGCCCTATACTTCATGGATGGTTCTCCTCAAGCAGTGCGGCAGTTGCGTAATCTTGTTTCACAGGTTACAATTCAGTCTTTAATGCTTATACACTTCCATCTCTTTACAATTCTCTAATATCTAAATATTGTTTGTTGAGATCCACTTTTGTTCTTTATACCTAAATCTACGGAGTATATGTTAACTGTATTATGATCCACTCTGTGCTTTACTCTTGTAGGATCCTGTACAATGCAGTGTCACAGTGGGTGTCTCCCAATTTGAAAGATGTGGTTTCTGGGTTCAAGTCCTCTACTATCCATTCCGTGGAGCTAGGGGAGATTATGACGGTGACTACATAGAAGAAGATCCACAGATCATGAAGCAGAAGAGAGGTTCAAAATCAGAACTTGGAGAACCTGTGATCTTAAGATGTCAGCCTTACAAGATCCCTCTGACTGAGCTTCTTCTCCCACATAAAATCTCACCGGTTGAGTTTTTTCGTTTGTGGCCTAGCTTGCCAGCTGTTGCAGAGTACACTGGCACGTATATGTATGAAGGAAGTGGCTTCATGGCAACCGCTGCACAACAGTATGGTGCTTCACCATTTCTAAGCGGACTCAAATCATTATCATCCAAGCCATTCCACAGAGTGTGTTCCCACATTATACGCACAGTTGCTGGGTTTCAGGTGAATTGTTAGTTCCAGTGTGATCTTTTGCTCGTCTTGTTCCTTAACTAGATTTGAGTCTTATCCTAACTTTTGGTCACTGCAGCTTTGTTACGCTGCTAAAACGTGGCATGGAGGTTTTATGGGTATGATGATTTTTGGGGCGAGTGAAGTGAGCAGGAACATGGATCTGGGTGACGAGACAACCACCATGATGTGCAAATTCGTGGTTAGAGCCTCAGATGCTTCAATAACGAAGCAAATAGAGTCAGATCTTCAGGGATGGTGCGATGATCTAACAGATGGAGGCGTTGAATACATGCCAGAGGATGAAGTGAAAGCAACCGCAGCTGAGAAGCTGAAGATCTCCATGGAGAGGATAGCATTGTTGAAGGCTGCTCAACCGAAGAAGACTCCAAAGACAGAGGAGGAAGAAGAAGATGATGATGATGATGATGACGACGACGACGGTGAAGAAGAAGATGAAGAAGAAAAAGAGAAAAAGGAGAAAGAAAAGAGAAAGGAGAAGGAGGAGGAGAAGAAGAAGAAAGAGAAGGAAAAAGGAACATTTTCGAAGCTGACAGCAGAAGAAACAGAGCACATGGCGCTTCAAGCAGCAGTGCTCCAAGAATGGCACGTCTTGTGTAAAGATAGAAAATATACCAAAGTTAATTAAAACCAAAAGTACTATTTCCATGAAAGTTCGATAATCTTTTTGTATTCTTTTGTGTGTGTGATTTATTCTTAGGTTTAGATGTTTTTGTCTATTTGGTGAAGAAAAGAAACTACGATGTTATTATTGCTTGCTTATCTTATGAAATCTTCCGTCTTGTTCACAATTTTCACGACGGTTCGACTTCATGTGTAATAGTGTCCGAGATCAAGAAATAGGTTCGATAAAAAACAAAAACATCTAACAAGCTATCCACGCCTGCATTAGGAACGTTGCTTACAGATAATAAGACGAGTCATATCACTAGGTTCCTCTGTGACGTAATTCCTCTACGCAGTTTCCTGAGAAGGGGTCCTCTTCTTTCCTTTCTTTACCTCTGTTCCACCATTTTCTGCCTGCTCTGCTTTCTTCTGGGCACGGATCATTGCTCGCCTTGCACGGGGTCGCATCTCTCTCACTCTACGAGGTGGCATCACAAATGGCTCAAGTGGCTTGTCCCCAAAGGGATGCTCATCGCCTTCAAATATCCTCAGCTTACGATCCCTGTCCTATACCCACACACAGCAACAAAAAGTCAGCAAATTCTTGTTTTAAGCAACAAATCTTAAACTATGCCAGCAGTTCTTCTAGGAACTGTGACGAGCAACAATTTACCAAATGGGTGAGCTGAGTAGAGAAACGCATCCATATAAATAAGCATGTTTTCCCACCAAAGATAAAGGTAAGCAACAAATAACAATAAAGGTCAAACCAAGTACTTAGAACCATTTTCCTTTTAAACCAAAATAAAGGTATATCTCATTTGATAAGGCCAGCTTGTGAGGAGAGACAGCCCACTAGTTATAAGGCACTAAGAAAACCAGAGTATCCCAAGGTACTGGGGATTCATGTAACTTGAAAAAGTTTAACTCAGTAGTATACTCACATCACGCAAATTGTTACTTGGCAGCATGCGCCAAACAGCCTTACGTATGACCTCTGTAGGATCTTTGGCCATCTGATCTTTTAGGCTCCGTTCCTTCAGGTGACCAATGTACCTGTAAACAGATATTAATAGGTTAATAATGGGAGATAGCGGCGAGAAAAGATTATGATAAATCCCTTCTTCCAGCTGAAGATTCAAAAAGGCATAAAAAAGAGTGCTACTTGCCCGGTATGCCAACGGTAGAATTTGTCAGTGAGCTTTCTTCCTGTGAAGCCTATTTCCTTAGCATTGAGAACAATACAAATGTCCCCATCATCACGATTTGGACAATAAGTAGGCTTATCTTTGGCTTGAAGCACGGTTGATATCTGGGACGCTAGTCTACCAAGAACCTACAATACACAAGACATATGAAAGGTTCAACAAATGAAATTATAGCCATTCAGAATTAATACGAAGAGACAACTGCGATGATATTAACTTTAAGATTCAATAAGACCAGGAAACCCTATAGCAAATCTGGAAAAGGCAATGTTTACCATTGTGGTTGTATGTTGTTCTGAGTATTCTCATGGTTAATTATGTGGGAAATGTGGAACTAACAAAGCTTACAGTAGCCAGAATAAGAAATTGGAAGGCCGATGATAAAGAGAGTAGATTGGAAGAGAGAAACAGTGACAAAAACCTGGCCCTTGGCATCAAATACTCGCCAACGAAGACCATCAAGATTGATACGCTTTATACCTGCCATAGCTTTCTGCAACATCAACAAAGCAACAAATCTTAAATACAAAGATTTTCTGTAATAGAAAGGGTCCAATGTCAATCAAGTTACGAGCATCTAGTCATTTTCAAAATTACATAGCATAAGTGACACTGTCTGAATTTGGTCTCACCAAAATCGAGAAAAAGTTCAATCGGAAGTGATCATTGTTTAATAGGAACTCCGTTTGGTTAAGTAGACCTAAATGTGCGAATCTCTCAACGTTGACAGTAATCTAAGGTGGTTGGCTATAACTGATTGAAAGCTGGAAAACGAAGGAATAAGTAATCTTTGTACCTTCAAGTTGCCATTGAATGAGGCAGCAGCAGCCTGAGTCGCCATTGTTCTTCAGCTGTTTGAAACTTTGAAGACAAAATATAAACAAACTGAGAATATGTTGCAGTTAAAATATTCATACGGAGAAGTCGAATGGACCGAAATTATCAGCAGCATAAACAAGATGTCGGAGAGAGATGACTCACCGGAACCGATGACGAAGCCGGAAGCGTTGAGAAGGGAAGATCTAAGAACAGGACTGTGAAAAAAGGGTTTAAGAAGGGCTACTTCTGGTATTTGTTATAAAAAAAAAAAAACACTTTTTTTATGAAGAAAATGAAAAGATTTTACTTTTAATTATTTCAGTCGTCGTCTCGAGACTCGAGGGTTTTAGCTTCTTCTTTGTTCATCTTGGGTTTTAGCTCATCTTTGAACCTCAGGCGAAGAAGAAAGTTGAAGTCTTTTGGGATGGCTATGATCGTGAGACGAGCCGTATCAAGTCGGAATGCGATTTGGTTTCTTAGAAGAAGCTCCATAGTTGTTCAATCTCGCGATTTCTCGCTCAAGTCCCTCTTTTTTCCTAATTTGATGATGGGTCGAGATCTACCATCGAATTTGTCTATGCCCGATTTCCTCAGAGAGTCTCGTCGAGGATTCGCAAAAGGCAAAAAATCAAGTACGTTTATTATTCATTTCCCTGGACAAATTGCTGAATCCAAGAACGATTTGATTTTGGTAGACTTTACAAGTAGAAAGGATAAGTAGGACTTGTAGTGGTTACTATGATGAAAGGCTTTTGTAATTGTATGATTGGGAAATTCTGGCTTCTTCTTCTCCAGAGGAGGATTCAGCTTCGGGTATGGTCGAGTCAGCTCCAGATATAGGGCCTACTGTGAAAGTGGCAGCTACTTCTCAAATGGAGGCAGCCATTGATGCATTATCTCGGGATTTAACTAAATTAAGAACCGGAAGAGCTGCACCAGGTAATTATACTGAACCTGTTTCTTTCCTGTTTAGGTAAAGCCTGTTCTTATCTTCGTCCTTTTGCAGGAATGCTTGATCATATTATTGTTGAAACGGGAGGAGTAAAGATGCCACTTAATCACTTAGCTTTGGTTTCTGTACTGGATCCAAAGACCTTATCTGTGAATCCATATGATCCTGATGTAAGTCTCCAATATTCATTCTTTCTCTTTTACTAAAATGAAAAGAACTTTAACTTGGTGACTCAATTAGAATGTGATTTTTCTGCTTGTCCCTTTAAGAATTGCATTATAGTTTAAACCTCACTTTGTTTCGGCAGACGGTGAAGGAACTTGAAAAAGCAATAGTCGCCTCGCCATTAGGATTAAACCCAAAACTGGATGGGCAACGACTAGTGGCATCAATCCCAGCGTACGAAACAATATTCCTTTTTCTCTGTCGAATTTCAACTTTGTTGAGCACAGCCGATATTGATGTAGCTGTTTTCCTTTTATTTTCTGAGCAGATTGACCAAGGAGCATATTCAGGTAAAGCATCCAAGTCATGTCTGCTTGTGTTTATTCTTATTGGCTGGTGAGAATAAGCCTTGACCCTTCTAGTGAACTTCAGGCAATGTGCAAGATTGTAACAAAGTCCAGTGAAGTTGTAAAACAAAGCATAAGAAGAGCGAGGCAAAAGGTAGTATGAATTTGTAGAGCAGGACCATGGAAGCTTTTAGTTGTAAACTGTCATTAATATGTCAGAAAAGAATCTAATGATCAGAGACAATACTTTGGTCAGGCACTTGACACAATAAAGAAATCAAGTTCGAGCCTATCAAAGGATGAAGTGAAAAGACTAGAGAAGGAAGTGAGTGTCCTTTAGTATGATATTTGTGCAAATGTGTTTTCTTCTTCCACTATTGAATCTCTGTATCTGTTAACAGGTTGAAGAGTTGACGAAGAAGTTTGTAAAGTCAGCAGAGGAGATGTGCAAGTCCAAAGAGAAAGAGATCACCCAAGTCTGAATCTCACCATTTATACCCATCATTAGCTGAACCAGTTTTACTCACTCTTGTAAGAATCTTCTTATTCATTACCAAGATTTGATTTGTGTTGAAAATTTTGGGGGCCTTGAATTGCAAAATAATGGTACTTGGAGACAATAGTGCCGGAAGGCCCTTTAAAGGGCCCAAGAAAGGCCTTAAATTGGTTTTGTTTGACGATGTTACATTACAGTCAGGATGAGATATTAACAATAAAGACTTGAAGAGAAGTTTCGTAAACTTGAAAACCAAGGTAAAGGAAGGGAAGAGAAGGTAGGAGATGAGTCTATTTCTATACCAATAATTCACATCATTAGGAAGTTGATGTTTAGTTCAATTTGTTGCAACCCATTTCTTATCCTTTTCTAATTTCTAATAACCCTTCAACTTATTGATGATTAATTAATTAAAAAAACTTATCTTAACATTCCAAATTAAATAGAGTTCTGTCAAGGTTGTTTTGTATATAGTAGTTTACTCTAAAACTAGGTCCATCTTTGCAACATATTATTATTTTAAGAAGTGAAAAACGTATATCACCTACCACAAAACATATAGTTTAATAAATAAATATAGGTGCAAGTATAATTTGTCGGCAAAAAGATATAAAACATGTACGAGTTTATAATGTTAAGAGCTAATGGTAATCAATTTGGGCCACTCGCATTTGTGTCGAAAGGAAAAGCAAATCTATCGAATGTTGTGATGTTTTCGGACCACAGCCTACGAAAGCGCGTCCACGATTTAATTCTTTCTTTTTCGTCTCTTATAATGGCGTCATAAACTAAATTAAGTCGAATTTTCTCTTTTCTATAGATTCTTCATTCTGTGTCAGTGCCTCACATCCGCTGATTAACCAAAACGCACACAAGAAGAGAACATAAAGATTTATCATAAGAATTCAGAAATTTCCAGTCTTGGTGCTAAAGGAAGAAGAAGAATCGGAACAAGCATTCACATTTTCATCCTCATTCCCAGTGATTCTGCAGCTCTTCTTATCGATTCTGGGTATTCTTTCACATTACTTTGACCACTTCTTACTGTTCTTCAATGTTGTGTGCATTACATGAAATCTTCCATTGCTTTTTTTTTTTTTGCTATAATCTTTGCTGGGTTTTCTTGACTTGCTTGGATCTGATATAGAAGATGCTAAAAAGCAACTTGTTTTAGCTCTAAAATGAGCTTTCAAAGTTTGCATTTTTTTCCACTTCGGATCTTCATCAAACTAATCAGTAATGTAAATGGATGAGCAAATTAGCAGAAATTTAACATATTCATGCATTGTCTTATCGCTGGTCTGAATTCGTAGGTTAGGCAAAATACTTAGAAAGCTTTCCTGGTTCTGTAAAATGATTGCTGTGCTTGTAAATGTTAATGCAGGTTCTACTTCAGGAGTTCATATAGTAGTTTTATAGTTTATTGGCACTATGGTTTTGGGTCTAAGTTCAAAGAACAGAAGAAGCTCATCGATTCAAGTTGATTACCTGATTCATATCCATGACATCAAGCCTTGGCCACCTTCTCAGTCTCTTAGATCACTACGCTCTGTTGTAATACAGTGGGAGAATGGTGACCGCAATTCTGGAACCACAAGTGTAGTTGCTCCTTCAATGGGATCTGTCATTGGCGAGGGCAAAATCGAATTCAATGAATCTTTTAAGCTTCCCCTCACCTTGCTGAAAGATGCGTCTGCTCGGAATAAGGGGGGTGATGTATTCTTTAAGAACGTCTTAGAGCTCAACTTATACGAGCCCCGAAGAGAGAAAACACATCAGCTTTTGGCAACTGCGACTATAGATTTGGCTGATTACGGTATTGTGAAAGAAAGTTTGAGCTTAACTGCTCCAATGAATAGTAAAAGAAGCTACCGAAATACCACTCAGCCTGTCCTGTCCCTCACTATTCAACCGGTTGATAGACGCCGGGCCAGTTCTTCATCTATGAACAGCTTGAAGGATGAAGCTAAGAATGGTGGTGAATCTGTTTCTGCCTTAATGAATGAGGAATACTATAAAGAAGCTGAGATTGCTTCCATCACAGACGATGACATTTCCTCTCACTCTTCCTTGACGATTTCATCGTCTACTTTAGAGTCTAATGGTGGTTTCTCTGTACGAACCGAAGAGGTAAGATGGCAATATCTCGATATTCTTTTGATAAGTTATGAAGATGGAATTTTCCTAAAAGGTTTGATGTCTTCTTATTTGCAGGAAGAACATGAGAGAGTACACAAGAATTTTAAAGGAAGTGACCACGAGAGATCACAATCAGCATCAGTGAACAGACAAGGAGAAAATGCCGGCCAGATTCCGTCACGTTCCTCTTCAGTAGATCTATCTTCTGTGTTTCATATTCCGGAGGACATTCCTGATACTGTACCCAACACATCTGTGTCTGAGCTGGAGGACTCTGCTAAGGTGTTAATGAAAGATACTGACGAGAGCTCTAAGCTGGTAACTAGCAGTCAGCACAATAACGGAGAGACCAAGTCTGTTCCTTTCCAAATTGACGATCACTCAGACAATGCTTTGCCTCAAGCTTCTGAGAATAGTCAAGACTCGATCAGTGATCAGGAACCAGAGAGTATAGTTGAGATATCAAGAAAGGTAAAGTCTGTTCGATCATCCCTAGATATTAATTGGAGCAATAGCCGGTTGAGTTTATCCAGCGGAAGAAAAGAAGCTAAGGTATATCCAAAGTCTACACGCGACATAACTTTGGAAAGCAAAGTCAAGAACTTGGAAAGTAGAGTAAAGAAGCTTGAAGGTGAATTACGTGAGGCTGCAGCTATCGAAGCAGCTCTCTACTCCGTTGTTGCTGAGCATGGAAGTTCATCAAATAAAGTTCATGCGCCTGCTAGACGTCTTTTGAGGCTGTATCTTCATGCTTGTAGAGAAAAACATCTCTCAAGAAGAGCCAATGCAGCAAAAAGTGCCGTCTCTGGGTTAATTCTTGTTGCCAAAGCGTGTGGAAACGATGTCCCCAGGTATGGTAATTTTAGACTTTGCATAATTACTTTTCTGAGTAAATTTTCTCAGCGTTCTTAAAGAACAAAAATATGTTGTTTGTGGATTGCAGGTTGACATTTTGGTTGTCAAACACCATAGTGCTGAGGGCGATCATAAGTGATTACAGTGCAGAAGAGGAACTGCCAGTGTCTGCTGTTCCTGGACCAAGGAAACAGAAGGTTGAAAGAGATATTGAGAACCGATCAACCTTGAAGTGGAAAGATTCCCCTTTGAGCAAAAAGGACATTGAGGGTTTTGGTGCCTGGGATGACCCTGTCACTTTCATCACAGCGCTTGAGAAGGTCGAATCTTGGATCTTCTCACGAGCTGTAGAATCAATCTGGTGGCAGGTAATGTTTCTATGTTCTCTCTGCTTCATCTTCATTCTCTTAACCAATTATAATAAACATGTTCTTTTCCTTTGGTTGCAGATTTTGACACCACGTATGCAGTCTTCGGCAGCATCAACTAGGGAGTTTGATAAAGCTGGCTCTGCATCTAAGAAAAGTTTTGGTAGGACACCGAGTTCTTTGAACCAAGAACAAGGTGACTTCTCGTTGGAGCTTTGGAAAAAGGCTTTCAGAGATGCACATGAACGTTTATGCCCTCTGCGAGCTAGTGGCCATGATTGTGGTTGTTTGCCTGTGCCTGCTCGTCTGGTTAGCATTTTTCCTTTAGAACATTTCACTTTGGGACTTTACTCTTGATTCATAAACGAATGTCCACGTTTTGTAACACAGATAATGGAACAGTGCGTGGCTCGGCTAGATATTGCTATGTTCAATGCTATCCTTCGTGATTCTGATGACAATTTTCCAACAGACCCTGTATCTGATCCCATTGCAGACTCTAGGGTCTTGCCTATACCTTCTACAACATCGAGTTTCGGTTCTGGAGCCCAGTTGAAAAACTCGGTCAGTGTACTCAACCCATTTCCTTGGCTTATTTTACTTTAGTCTCTATAAAGCTCATGCTTTATTTATTTTAAACAGATAGGAAACTGGTCTAGGTGGCTCACTGATCTATTCGGCATCGATGACGAAGATGGTGACAGCAGCGATGAGAATAGCTATGTTGATAGATCGTTTAAGACATTCAATCTTCTCAAGGCGCTAAGCGATCTAATGATGCTTCCAAAAGATATGCTTCTCAACAGTTCTGTGAGAAAAGAGGTGCAAAATGCAAGACAGAACTCAAAACAATCTTTACCCATAAACTTCTTTCCTTTACTTGATCAAATATATCTCTTCTCATTGTCAAGGTTTGTCCGACGTTTGGTGCACCATTGATCAAGAGAGTATTGAATAATTTTGTCCCAGATGAGTTTTGCCCTGACCCAGTTCCTGATGCTGTATTTGAAGCTCTTGAATCCGAGGTGAGGCCAGCTTTTAAACGATGGATCTCAGTCCAAGAAAGTAATTTTGCTAATAGAAACGTGTTGCCCCTTGCAGGAGGAAGTTGAGAAGGCTATGATCACAAGCTATCCATGCACTGCACCTCCTCCTGTGTACTCTCCACCTTCATGGTCTTCAATCTACACCGTCATTGGAGACTTTGGGCAGCCTCAAGCGCCACACTTGTGTAGAATCAGGTCATCGGTTACAAGAAAAGCATATACAAGCGACGACGAACTGGATGAGCTGAGTTCACCTTTGGCTGTTGTTGTTCTTCAACAGGCGGGTTCCAGGAATATCAATAATGGTGATGCAGATGAGACAGTCAGGTATCAACTTCTGAGGGAGTGTTGGATGAACGGTGAATGATCAGATATTGATGTGTTTTGTCTTTCAAGTTCCACTTGTGACTGTTGTAAATGTCTTGATGTGTCAAAATCTTTGTCAGTTCGTTGTTGTTGCGATGTACAGAGTGTAGCACAAACTATAAGTAGTAACAGTCCCAGTGACCTGGTTGGGCTTGACATATGTACACTTTAAACAACTCGCAGATTAAATATGTATCGCAGAGACGAGGGCAAGGCTGTTCAAGCAAATCTGTACGCCTTATTGTGAAATAGAACTACTTTTCAATGTAAAAAATTCTTGCTCCGTATAGACTCATTACAAGCTTTAGTGTATCATCCTCATCACTTAAGAGCTCTCGCAAAACTTTGAATTACATATTATGGAAATATAAGAATAAAAGGTGCATTAGGGGTTAAGACCCATAAATGAAAGAGAAAGATCAAAATTTATGGCAAAGCTCAGAGAATTAAACTCTAGACTTTGTGGTGTTCATCATCACAGAGTCAGCTTCTGTGTAGTCGACAAATTGACCTGCTTCAGATGCAAAGCTGTCAACAAACCCTGCCATGTTTCTGCTGATGTTTCACGGCCAACATAAAAATCCAGAAGTTTTCTCTGCTTCCTATAGTATTCTTCCAAGGGGTTGACCTGATGAATATCACCACAAGATTTTCAGTTAATTCCTCGCATCTCACTTTGTGCCTAGATACAACAAGGACATTGATCATAAACCAGAAAAGTACCTCCTCTGCGTAGACAGCGAGACTCTTCCTCCGGGATTTGATCGCATTTCCTGAGTGTAACATAGAGCCAAGGAACTCTTGTCGAGGCAGAGTTGTTTCATTCAGAGAAGTTCGATTTACAAGATGATCCTCAGAGCATTTAAGGTTTACAACGAGATCAATCTGAGCGATTTGGTCAAGAGTTTCCTGCAAACATTCAGAGTAACATGAGGAAATCTCTGAAAGATAATACTGTTTTGGACTTTGTCAGGCCAAAGCATATACTTTAATAAGAGCTTCTCTGAGAAGTGAAGACAGTCGATAATCGTGCATTTTATTAAAGAAAGAAAAACTCACGGCTTGAATACGGCTACGTGGTATTCCCTCGAGAATAAAACCTGTTTCCCCCTTTACATATCCTTCTTCGAGCCTCTTTAATAGCAATGCAAAGATAACACTCTTTGGAACAGGCTTTCGTTCATTTACCGCACTTACAATCTATAAAGCAGAGTATCATTAGTTTTTACTTCACCAAAAGCTAACACAGATCAGTGTTATTTTGTGTTCACAAAATATCTATCATTTATAGCAGAACCTACAAGCTATGTAAGTTGTGGATTAATCAACAACATAAATAATGACATATCCTTTAAGAAACAAGACATTGCCCACAAGCAATAAGAGATTTCGATTCTGTATGACTAATTGTTACATACAATCTTCCATAAAGAGCAAGAATTCAAAGTAAAAGATTATAGAGAAAAGCAAAAGATTGCTTCTTATAAATAAATCAAACTCAATATAGAAGAGGAGATAGAGAGACAGTACCTCCTTGTAGAGAGAAGATTTAGGGTTAAGTTCTTGACGGACAAGCGATCCCATGGAAATGTGAGGAACTTGGACAAGTTTGGAAAGCCTCTCAGCGAAGACGTGCCTCCAGGCTACAGGCGCTCCCATAAGAACCCACTGGACTCCTCTCTCCGGGCCAGAGCCATCTAAACCAAGTCTCGGCTCCGCAAATTGGCGATCATCCCCGTATAAGTAGTCTTCATCGGAGTCGTAGTCAAACTCCAAAGCGGCCGCTGATCCGAAAGATCGAGGCTTTAAGAAGACCCTTGAAACCGGAAAAGCTCCTCTCACACGGCTTAGCCATGCCATGGTGAAGGCGTGGCGGCGGATTCAGGAGGAGAAGAAAGAGAAGAAAAATGTAAGCAAGAGAGAGAGAGCTTAAAGAGAGGTTTGAATGGTGGAGAGTCGGAAGGGCCCGAGGTTTAAGGAACAGCTGGCACTTCCTTACTTCTCCCTCTCTATTCTTTTTAACTTCTTATTTGTTTTTTACCCCTTCTTTTCTCCGTATATTACGATAATGCCACTAACCAGTCTTTCCCACGTGTCTGCTTCTTATTTGTCGTTCACTCTTTGAATTTGGAGTACATTTTATTCGCTAGCCCAATAGCAAATACTAGGCCCAAGTCAACTAAATACGTAGATGATGTAAAAGTATGACGTATGTATGTGTGTGTAGGAAATAGAAGACTAGTCAAAGTCAACGGATTCTTGGTCCACATATAGTAACAAGGAGCAAAGGAAACTTGTCAACAGAGAATAAAAAGCCGCGTTTCATTCTTATGAAGCGCCACAATCATTTCACAAGTCCACCTCTGTCCGCATGTGTTCATGTACGGTCTTCGCTTATATTTCAACGTTTCTAAATTGTATCTACTCCATCGAATCTTTCTATATATGTATTCCACATTTCTATTGGCAAGTTTTCAAAGAGAAGACATTTATAATCCTTTACTCCTCTCTGTCTTTCAAGTCTTCTTAATCTTCTATGATGAGCGATAACGTTAACAAGCGTGAAGAGTATCAACGGGTGTTTAGCTGCTTTGACAAGAGCCAAGAGGGCAAGGTATCGGTTTCTACCATCGAAAAATGCGTCGAAGCTATTAAGTCTGGCAAACGGGTTGTACCGGAAGAGGTAATAGATCCAAAGACGACTGATGAATCATTGGAACTTGAGGAATTCGTGAAGTTGGTTGAAGAAGGAGAGGAGGAAGACAAGGAGAAAGACTTGAAGGAAGCTTACAAGTTGTATGAAGAGACTGAAGGCATCACACCCAAAAGTTTGAAGAGGATGCTTAGTTTATTGGGTGAGTCCAAAAGTCTCAACGAATGTGAGGTTATGATTTCCCAATTCGATATTAATAGCGATGGGATTATTACCTTTGATGAGTTTAGAGTCATGATGCAATAATTCATATCTATGTATATATATTAGTTACAACTTACAAATATAGTTTCTTCATTCACCTATACTACTCTTCCTTACCAAAGGCTTGTAAGAACTCTCTGATATTAAGGTACTCTCTCTCTCTATTACTGCTTCATCTTCATCTTCTTCATCGTCATCCACCAATCTTGAAACCCTCTCTGCAATCTCACATGCGCTCGGCCTTGAATCGGGTTCCTCTGCAGTACAATCTCTAGCAATACTTGCCATTTCATATGCACAGTCAACTGAATAGCTCTCTCCCAATGTACTGTCCATCACTTCCCTCAGCATATCCTTGTCCCCTAGAATACTTCTCAATCTCTTCCATTCGGATACACAACTTTCTTGTGTCCCGAGGGATGTTGTCTCTTCTTCATGCAATTCAACTGGGTTTTTTCCAGACAAAACCTCCATTAAGATAATCCCGTAAGCGTATACGTCAGTAGCTGGAGACAAAGAACTTTCTACACGGCTCTCTTCCGTCGCTAATTCATCGGTTACACGCTTTGACATCCCAAAGTTCCCGATTTTACCTCTGAGATCTTCGTTCAAGAAGATGTTTCTGCTCTTGATGTTGCCGTGGACGTAGTTGATACGATGCATATACTTTAACGCAATGGCGACGTCATGACAGATCTTGATCCTCTGTTTCCATGCTAAGAAACAGTAACAAGACTCAATGAATTGATTCTTAATCGCCAATTTGTTCTGAATCCAATCCCACAGGGACCCATTCTTTGCATACTCGAAAACCAGATAAGAAGACTGATCAATTTCTCTGAAACATGTCCCCAGGACTCTTATTAGATTGTGGTTGTAGTAGTGTGATTGATCATTGAGAAGCCCGAAATCAAATCTTCTCATTGTATCTGCACTCACTTGCTTTATAGCCAAGACTTTGCCTTTGAGCGAACCGAAATAAACCGAACCTTTAATATGATTGCTTGAACTGAAATTCTCAGTGGCTTTTTCCAACTCTTCAAAGCCATAAATCTCAATAACGGGTTTTCGCGGCGTTGTGGTGCCCATAGTGTTGTGAGAATCCAAGATGGAGCCGTCCTGTGACCCTTCAAACGATATTTTCTTGTCACTCGTGGTTCGGATGCTTAGACTCAGCTGCCGTGTCTCAGGGTCTTTATTGCTTATCCAGTTTTGAGTTTGCAACTGCGTCTCTTTCTTCCAGTGTAAGTAACCAAACGCCATGAGAGTGATAAAACCGCAAACTACAGCAATCACGCTGCTCACAGCGATCATGAGCTTCATCTTTGACCGTTTCTTCTTGGATGTATGGTGATTCTCGGTGGTTATGTTTTTTGGTGATCCGGAATCTTTTGGTTTGGCCAACGGATCGAGAACCGGTTTATGATCAAGAGGAATCAGAGCAGGCTTGTGTGGAACCACACCGGTTTTGTTGTTTGCAGAGACAATAGCATCCTCTGTTGTGTTGAACTTAACCGCCAGGCTGGAAACGCTGTCTCCGATGCTCACCGGATACGTGACCAGCAAACTAGCGTTTGAAACGCCTTCATCTGGGCAGGAACACCTGATCGCCAAACGCAACTTGACGTTGTCGCCAAGTTTGTCCTCAAAAACATCAGGATTCTTCTCCCTGATAGATCTGCAGATGAAAACAGAACCTGAAATCTAGACTCAATCGATCAATTTCAGTAACTTTTTAATCAACCAACAAAAGTAAGGAAAAAGAGTTGGCTCACAGGCAGGTGGTCAGGCCTTGCAGAGACTGAGAGACAGAGCGAAAAGTGTCTCCCTTGACACAAGTTTTGATGAGATGGGCCTCATAGAACCTTCCGTTACACCTGCAGTCAATTGGGATCAACAGTAACTGACCTTGCGGTTGCAGAACAAACTCGTCAGCGCCTATGAGACCTAGATGGTTGGAGAGAGAATTGACTCTGAGAATGGCATAAGTGTGGCACTTTTGAAGGTTAGAGTGGCAAAGGTAGCTGAAGGAGGAGGCTTCTTCTTCAGGGTCGCAGCTGTGTGAAGTTGGAGAGAGAGATGATGAAGAGGAGATGAAGAGCAAGAACACTACTACTACAAGACTTGCCATGTACTGCTTTCCAAATGAACCAGCCATGTCGAATGCTATTATGCATGTATGTCTATATGTATATATATATATATTGGGTAAACAAATTATAGTTTCTATTTTGTTAATTAATTGTAAAGTGAAAATAAGCGAGTGTTAAGAAAAGACAGTGTACACATGACTTCCACTTTCTTATTTTTTGCTGATATGAAAATTAGAATTCTTGGTCTCATAATCTCTTTCTTTTTTTTTCTCGAAACCAACGTTTTATCATTTTTTTGCTAAATCTTTCATCAACCGAACTTGGCTCGACTTTACCACCACTTAACCGTAGATTAGATGGTTGAATTACCATTAACCGGACCATCGGTTAACAATTTAAACCAAAGAGCAATTACTCAAAAAGCGTAATTTGGAGCTGTGGTGGTTTGTCGAGAAGAGGGGTGGCTATGAATCCCAAGAAAAGAAAATTAATAAAATAAGAAAGGATTTCTTGTGCTTAGAACTTGTCTTCGTAAACTCAACAACATTCACAAAGTGCAAAGTCCAAGCTGAATGAATCTAAACGGTACGAACTCACTTTGTCCTAAGAAGATTATACAATATTACTTAGATATGCCATATATCGGTTGTTTGGGAGCATATTTCTGGCCGATTTAGGACCCACCTTGTAGTTTTCTTTGTTGGGTTTCATCTTGGAGTTGTGGCCCGTATTTCAGGTCCATAGCATGTGCAATAGTTTATAGAGCTCGGAGAATTGATTCACACCTAAAAAATTTTTAAGAATTTCTTTGTAGCTTGCAAAATGGTAACCATAAGTTTAAACACGTATACATTCTACTCTAAGTGTAGTAATATCGCCATATTGGTTTGAGACCTGATAAGCAGGTTCACAGTAAGCGAACACTTGAACATTCTAGCTTAAACAAGTTTGGACTTTTGACGTAGCGACAATAGACTTTAGTACTTTGTCTTCCACCAATATCATTTGAAGATTGAATCATCGGTTTAGGAAATGTGAAAAGTATAGGTGAAAGGCGTAAAGCCAACAAATCCAAAAACAGTAGACTAAAACTTTAAGATCGAATGGCTGGGTCAAGTAAAATCCAAAACACAGTGTGTGGAGAATGATTTAAGAATTGATAGAAGGGGAAAACAGAAAAACATTATCAAGAAACTGAAAAGACATGCCATACAAAGCAACGACATGAGGTAAAAAGGCTCAAGTACACTTACGTCCAATTTGCAATTGATCCTTAATTTGACCCCACTCCCCAAAAAGATAAGTGTAAAAGGTTAAACCAAACTAATGTAATCTTAACGAGGCTACTACAAAATTTCAAGCTCACAATATTCATAATTCTAAGCAGGAAGAAACCTAAAACCTTCATTAATTTACTAATTCTACACTTGGGACTACCCTTAGTACCCAATTCCTATGAAAAAACATCCCGGACTGTAAACAATATCATGCTGGTTCCAATACTACAAATCTATCTTACTATATATATTTGTGTGAGGGAGAATTAATAACTCAAAAAATGACTCGTTATACAGCTGTTGGAAGCAAGAGTGTGATGTATAACGCACGATTCACGAAATAAGTTTTAAACAATAAAGGAACAACTTTTTAACCTCCTGGCAGAAAAGATGAGATACCTTTATCCCGATGAGAAAACAACGCCGTCTCAGCACCACATGCAGCTCTTTTTCTATAAAGAAAATACAAAAACTATGAGCCAAAGACTTTTTAAAGGGCTTTGGTTGGATATATAATACTCAAAACATATCTTACATTAATACATGGGTAGTACTGTCTCAAGTGGTGGGTTGGGCTTTCTCAACACTGCTCCTCAATAGGGAGATGACTTTCCCTGGCTCCGGAGCTCCAAACACTGAACTTCCTGCCACGATACAGTTGGCACCGGCTGCAGCTGCTGTGTCAATTGTTGATGGGCCTAACCCGCCATCTACCTGATCCAGGGAGGAGGACATATAGATGGACGCAGTTAAAGGAAATCTCAAACTTCGACTCTGTACAATGAGAGGCCTTACCTCAATATCAAGTGTTGGGTATTTCTGCCTCAGTGCCCGCACCTATTGATACATTCAGAGCCAAGAATATCACAACATGTACATATGGCATTCAATCTCCAAATTTAAAATTTTCTTTATCAAAGAGAGTCAAGACTCAGCAAAACCTTGTCCATCATTTCAGGCATAAACTTCTGGCCTCCAAATCCAGGTGCCACAGTCATCACTAGAACCATTTCAACCGGAGTTGTCCCTTCAACCTGTCATAATTCAATCATGATAACCCGATTGCACTCTTGAACAGGCATAATGCCACCAAACAGAAGATCAAACTCGTACCAGGGGATAGATTAGTTCAACAGGTGTTTCAGGCTTTATAGCCACACCAGGCCTCATCCCAGCAGACTTAATCTTCTCCACAAGTTGTTGCCAATTGTCTGAAGTAATAGGCAATTCAAATCAAAGATCATTTCAGATTTGAGGATAGTTATGAAAGATCTCTATACCTTTGGCCACCTCAACGTGGAATGTGAAACCAGAAGCCCCAGCTTTAGCCATCTGCTCGACGTAATCCATGGGGTTCGTCACCATTAAGTGGCAATCCAGATATGCACTGTTGATGAAAGACAAAAGCTTAACACTTGAGTTGAACATGCTAAGAGATGAATTCAAGGGAAGAAGAGCGTTACTTGGTATGCTTTCTCAGACTCTGGATGACAGGAGCACCAATCGTCAGATTTGGGACAAAATGCCTGCCGGGGCAACAAAGAATTATATGGATGACAATCTGGAAACAGAAAACAAGTAACTGGCCGGATGCTAATAAAAATCCACAGGTAGAAAGGCAGCAAGTATTACCCGTCCTGAAAATGGAACGAAAGGGCCATAAGTATGAAAACACACAAATGTTGAGTAGCATTAAGTACAGATCAACAAAAATTAGGTCCTTGTTTAGTTGTAAGAGCAGATAACACATTCAACATCAGAAGAAGTTGAACAGTTGTAATTCATCCATACGATTTTGTATGACATATGTCCTTCCAGTTTCTGCTACATACTGATAGATGTAACAGGCAGAGAGATGAAAAATCAAAGCAAATTCAGGAATAGTAAGCGAAATAAGTAGTAATAGGATGGCGAAATCGATGTATGAATATCAGAGATTCAAGACGTATAAAAGGTAAAGCTATGACAAAGTAATCTGTAGATATATTACCATGATGTCCATGTGAAGCCAGTTGGCGCCTAAATCGATCATCCGATTAGCCTCTGCGGCTAGATTAGCGAAGTCCGAAGAGAGCATAGACGGAGCTATTTTGGGCGATATGAGCACCATCTTCTTCTTCTTCTTCTTCTTGACCCGATGAAGAAGGGAAAGAAGAATGTAAAAAGCCGCCAATGCAATGGGAGATGGGTCGACCCGTTAACCCGAATCTTAACCCGTCATCGTATTGAGAGTTTTATGGATCTTGACTTAGCCCATTTTTTCCGTGACTTGGCCCATTTATAACCACCCAAAACACTTATTGGCCCAATAATTTCCCTTTCTATTAACAATCAAGTGCATGTATTAATGGTCAACTGTCTTATAACCACCATTTTTTTCACTTTAATTATGGAGTTTATTTGTCATGTATTCCTATTATAAAAACCACTAGATTTCTAAATCTTTAATTTATCAGTGTTAAAAATGTCAAAAAGTTACGGCAAAGTTTAATATATATGTGGAGTCCACGCGTTACTATGCACGCACAGTAGAAGTAAAATCTGTCTATATATACGAACGTTTGCT
>OVAX01002660.1:0-27027 GCA_900406405.1 Lepidium africanum | reverse complement strand
TAGCGACTGAATTGTTCAGTCACAATATTCAGTCGCTAAATGCGTGTTTTCTTGTAGTGTGTGATCCGAGATGTGAAGCAGACGGGGAAACAATTAACCATGTCTTTTTTGAATGCTCTCCTGCGGTGCAAACTTGGCACTATCGTGTGTCCCTTCTGCCATTGATGTTTTTTCAGGACAATCCATATGGTATAACTTGGATTATATTTTCTGGCGTATCCCTGATGGTTTAGATGTTAAAATTTTCCCTTGGATAATTTGACATCTTTGGAAAGCAAGAAATGATAACTGCTTCTCATGTTTGTGCAAAGATCCTCCGGATATATTAGCCATAACACATCAAAATGCTATTGAATGGTCAAAGGCGAGGCGTCCCCACGATCTCCTTGTTCAACCAGGGATAACTTTCCCCGCAACTATTTCGCCCGAGGTGTCTCAACCGTTGAGTGTTTGTCCAGCTTTTACCGGATATAGATGTTTTGTTGATGGTTCATGGAAGAGTGATGATCTTCATTCGGGGATTGGTTGGGTGTGTTTTCGAGATGATTTCACTGGTGAGTACATGGGAGCTCATCAAATTAGGAGAAGTCTTTCGCCCTTACATTCACAAAAGTGGAAGCGCTCCTCTGGGCTATGGAGTCCTTGGTGAATCGTCAATTTTTGGAGGTGGAGTTTGCAACGGATTGCACAGACATAGTCAAGATGATGGAGTCCCCAGATGAGTGGCCGACTTTTCAGACGTATTAGGAAGATTTCTTCAGGTTGAAGCCTCTTTTCCAGTCTTTTACTCTCCATGTAATTCCGAGATCTCTTAACCATAAAGTTGATGCTCTCGCTCGTGTTTCTCGAGAGTTGGTTCGAGAGGTTGTAACACTCTTGTGTCTATAACTTAGGGTGTAAATCACTTTATAGATTATCTTTGGTTGATAAAAAAAACAAAACAATACCAGTGGTTATGACATTTATTAACATTAAATATTTACAGAAAAAATATATTTAGATTAACAAAATTCAATTTATAACTCAAATATTTTTCTTAAATATTATCAGATCTACTCGAATCAAACTAGTGAAACTTTCTATAAAAATAAATATTTAATCTATTAACAAAATATATTCTTTAGATTAAGCTACTTTATTTAATCTGTTGTGTTGAAATAGATACATATATTTGGCAGGCTAAACATCCACAAATTGAAGTTTAATAAACATAAACCCTAGCTTATAGTTGAGCATTTTAGCCTAGTGGCAGAGCTCCATTAGTGTTGTCTCTAGTCACCCAAGACTGATTTCTGTGTAAGTTTCATGTGAGAGCAAGTATAATCCCAACCCCGAAGTGGAGTTTGGTGGATCACTGATGTAATTGACAATTCGATGAACACAAAAGATTTTTAAACTGAGTATTACATTTTATTAAAAATATCTTTTCTACAAAAGACTAATTCCTATTAGTTTTAATCTAAGTAAGAAACTGAACTAAAATAACTCTAAATCGATAAGCTAGAGATTCAAATCACAAGCTTTCTAAAACTTAAACCCTAAGTTCTTAGAAATTAGAACTACACTTGAGATCCCTTTTATAATACAAGGGCTTGGGAGATTATTTCCTACAAATCCGAAACCTAACAACCAAATCTTATCATATCTTCTTGATAAGACTTATCTCAATCTTCAAATTTTTTCAAAATAACTTGATCTTCAAGTTTTTGTGTGCCTTGCACATGCTTCTCATTCATCTGGTCCTCGTTATGTGCACGTGATAAGCTTGCAGCTTCAACTGAAACCTACCTAGAAAAAAGCTCTTATTTGTCTTTGCATAAATTTAATTTTTTAAATGCAAACTTACTTTTAATATCTTCTATCTTATAACATGACATTTAATAGTTTAAAACTAATAACACATAACTTTAATAAAATTTACAAAGATAAAAAATTGAATAACAACCAAATTATAAAGATTTGTAATTCTTGATAAATAGAACCAAAAAACTTCTAAGTATAGTCTCCAAGAAGTCTATCAAAAATGTTTGTTTTTTTTTCTTTATCTAGAATTATGGAATAAACTGTTCGGATTTTACAACCACTAAATACTAACTGACAAAATATATAAATTTTTCGGAAAGCTAAGACCCAAAAAAGGAAAGCTATTACAAACGAAAGCTAGAAAGTAATTAAGATAAAAAAAAGACTCGAAATAGAACCCCAAACCGGATAAGAACGTAATCACCACAAGACCAACATGGCTCATGCGGATAACAACATCTCATGTAGTGACTTAGTGCATCTCATAATGAATGAAAAACTAAATTGGTAAGAGTTAATCTCACAAACTTTTGGAATAGGCATAGTTGAAGACACCATCGCTAAATGACAAAATACGAATGTTTGATACCACAAACAGAACCCATGAAAAGAAAAGACTTTGATATAGTCTTCTTGATGAGGACATGGAGCAGAATAAACCTAATTCAGAATATGTCAAATTCAAGAGAGGACAACAAACGATCGATCGACCCGGCAAAAATGAAAAGTTCACACCGGAGAGATAATCTAAACCAAACCTAGCCAATTAAAGCCTAATTAAACCATCACTAGTCAAAACCACACCGTTAAACCTATCCATTAAACACTCTAAAGCTAAGGAGGTACATAAACTGATAAACTAGAAAACATGTGACGATAGTGGCTGGGGGAAGAGCTTGGTTGGACCAGAGAGGCACTGGGCACGTCGGCGAGCCGAACGACAATCCCGAGACCAAATGGTGAGAAAAAATGGTTCATCGAAAGTTAGATCCCGAACAGAAAAAAACATAGAGAAGAACCATCTTCTCTGAGAGGTCCATGACGGCAACAAGGACTAAGCACATACTTCACTACCCTATATAGGGCTTTTAGAATCTCCATAACTTCCCAATTAGTATGATATTGTTCTTTTTGGGTCCACAGTAACAAATCCTTCAAGGTTTTTTTTATTGAGCTCCATTCCAAAAGGCTTCATACTAATTAGAAATTCCCTATGTAAACTTTCGATGTAGGACTGGATTGATATCCTAACACCCTAGATATGAGGAGAATCATAAACTTTCATAGATTCAAATCGAATCTTCTTCCTTCAAGCTTTAGAGAAAACAAAAGCATAAAACAGAAAAAAAAGAGACTAAGGGAGCTTATGCGGAGCTAGAGAAATCTTCGACTGCCAATCCCAAATCGAGAAAACACAACAACGAGGGCCTCTAGCCTAAATCGTTGCGAGAAAAAAAGTCTCACACGTATTTTTTATCTATCAAATGTTTGTTAAGGATCTACCGTTTTTAAACCGTCTGCTAATTTTTTTTTTTGGTCGAGCTAAATCTTAAACCATATAAAACACGTACATTTATAAATTTTAAAAAACCATATAAACGTTTGGATCACTCATACAAGAATTTGACGTGGATGTAAAAAGTATAGATTTTTTAAATTGTGACGTAAATAATCTTGAACACAATTTCAATAATTAACTAAATTACAAATTGTCTTTGTACATAGTGCATACCATATGTTTTCTTGAACATTGAAGTGTGTGCCAATTACAATACCTATAATATAGGTATGGTTGTATCACTTGTATGTAATGCTGGCAAAAAGTATATTTAGAATTACCATCCACAGAACAACAAAGAAAAAAGAATCCAACTAATATAACTTTTTTCCTTTGCATATCAAAAATTCCGTTTAATTATCTTTTTCTTTAGAATTGTAAGTATATTTTAGAAAAAGATGCCCTATATAAGATATTTCCGAATATAGAATAACGTATATTTTTGTACTTTCTTGATAACTTCCCTTTTAGGCATTTATCCTTTTTGTTTGTTCGTCACTCGGGCATTTATCCTTTTACATTTTTCTTTTTGTTAACTGATTTTTAAATTTCTTTTTCATATTATTAATTTATCATAAAATTATATGGTTTTCTATTCGAATACAATTTTCTTTTCTTAACGAGAAAGTTCTCTCTCAGCAGATGACTGTTCAGGTGAGAATTTCCTTCTCTTTTTCGGTAGACTTTCTTGATTATACTGTCTCATTTCTCTGATTCTCACATTTCAGAGAAATGGTTATCGGAATTGCTTGAGGGAGAGTTATTTTCCATTTTCGATGTTAACCTTTGTTTGTTCCTTTTTGTTTTTACAAATCTCTTTCAGTTGTTGTTGTTTTTAGTCTCTGTTTTGTTTAGTCTTTACGTGTTTTTGTTTTACTTATGTTAAGATTTAAATGTTTTAGTCTAGGTGTTCATCTACTTTTGGTTGTCTATGGTTAGAACTCTGATTTTAGAATCGAAAGTTGGATCTTTTATATTCCTCTGCTTTCTACCGGAAATTTCGCAGATTGCCATTTCCACAGGTGGTTATTTTCTACAACAATAATTCTTCAGCTGCCTTCATCGCCCAACCAAGGAAGGTCAAGGTGGGTCAATATCGGAATCACAGAGTTGATTTCGAGGAGTTGGAGTCTCTGGGAAGCCCTCGCCGGTGATAATATCGACGATTTGCTTTGGAATTTCTGTAGATTACTTTGGATTCGAGATCCTCTTGGGAGCAAAGGGAGAACTGCGCTTACTCGCAGGAAGACGTTTCGATGCGGCTGCCTATACATGATCTGCATGTCGGAAGCGATCTAGAGGTAACACGTGTCTTCAGAATCATCACAATTCAACACGTGTCGTTGAAGATAAGAAGAAGAGAAGCTGAGTTGGGCTTTCCATATTCTTCTTTGAGCTTATATCTTCTCCTAGTTTGTAACCCATAACACTTTAAGGCCCATTAGGACATTTCTAATAAAACTAGATTTGTAACCCATGACAAAAAAAAAATGGTTTTCTTCATTTTATATCTTAAAGGTTTGTGGAGTTCTTTTTAATCTGGTAGTAAATGATTTAACTAATAAAATTTATCATCAAAAATTTGATAAAAAAATTAAAATGAAATTTGAGATATAAGATCGTGGATCTATTTGTTAAAAAAAAGTATTAGATGTATTGGGTTATTTCTAAGTAAACCGGGTTCAATTGTTGTTTAATTCTTTGGTTATGTTTTTCGGTTATCTAGCTATACTCTTTAGTTTTTTTTATAAAGTAGGTAACAAACTCTTTTACCGATTAACAAAGTTTTCAATTCTTTCTTTATCTTCTATTTCGATCTCCATCAATGGAAACTCTTAGAGAAATTGTTCTTTGTCCAACATGGTATCAGAGCGATTCTTTGCTCTCTTATGTGTTTCTATCTTTCTGATCAGATGTTTTCTTTGGTGAATTTTGTTCTTCAAATTTCTTTTGCAATTTCTTGTTCATTTTTCTTTCAAATCTGTGATTGATTATTATGTCAATCACTGCTTCTCTTAATCTCTTGGCTACTCCACCAAGACATTTCTTTAGAAATCATGATTCTAGTTTGTAAAAGAAAGCTAGTTGTTGCTCGAAGAAGTACTGTAAACAAAAGAAAGATTCGTTCTAATGATCCAGAGAATCTGATAATGAATCAAGCTGAGACAAACTCTACGGGATCTCGAAACCTTAATCAATCATCTACCGTGATTCCTTCTAAAAACTTATCAAAGATTTTTGTCTCAAGATCAGCTTGTTTTTGACAGAATCCAATACTCGCCTCATTTTTTGACAAATTCTGATAATCCAGGTTCATCTATTGTTTCTGAAATCTTAGATAGTACGAATTATAGTACTTGGAGTATAGCTATATGTGCTGCTTTAGATGCAAAGAACAAGTTAGGATTTGTTGATGGTTCGTTACCAAAACCTGATGAATCCCATCCTCACTATAAGATTTGGACTAGATGCAACATCATGGTCAAGTCCTAGATTCTCAATTATAGGAAATATATGGTAGTATCTTGAGATTACCATATTCAACAGAGATATGGAAGGATCTAATGTCTCGATTTTATGTGACAAATAGGCCAAGATCATACGAACTATCCCAACAGATTTGGTCTTTATAATAGGGTGCAATGGATCTATCAACCTATTATACAAAATTGAAATACACTTTGGGATGATTTAGATGGAACAAATTATACCAAAACCTGCAGAAATTGTCAGTGTTGTGCTTTTACATAGATGAAACAAGATCGATCCAAGGTTATAAAGTTTCTAGCTGGACTGAATGACTCTTATTTAAATATCAGGAGTCAAATCATAATGAAGAAAACTATTCCTAATTTGACTAAGTCTATAATCTTGTTGATCAAGACCACAGTCAAAGGAACATCCAGTTGGTAGGGAATGCAACAACCTTCAATGTTGCTGAAACGATTCATGTATATGCTGCTGTTGTGAATGCTTCTTATGTGAATCAGAAAGCTCAGAAACCTATACGTTCTCATGGTTACCCTCCTGGTTTTAAACACAGAACGGAGCAAGCAACATCAAATCCAACCATTGCCCAGCTTAGTCTTACAGATCTGAATGAAAATGTGAATGGATCGTCAAGATTAGTACAAAATTTTACTAAAGATCAAATATAAAGTGTCATAGCGTATGTCAACTCTCAGTTGCCTACATCAGACACAACGATCTCTTTACCATCTACTTCAGGAGGTACAATCACAGCTTCAAATGGTATGGTTTTCAAAACTTAACTCAGATCTTGTTGCTATGTTACAATCTACTAAAACTAATCTGTCTAATAAGTCATGGATTGTAGATAGCGATGCAAGTCATCATGTTGTCCATGATAAGAGTTTGCTTTCTCATAGGACATATTATGTAGATAGATATGTAATATTACCTAAAAGTATAGATATCATAATTAGAGGCATTGAAGACATACATGTGAATAAGCATCGAGAGATGTTCTTTACATTCCAGATTTTCGACTGTGTCTTATGAGTATTTGTCAATTGGCTAAGGACATTAAATGTCGTTTTATTTTTGATGAATCTACTTGTCTGATTCAGGACCCTATCAAGGGGCTGACGATTGGACAAATTAAAAGGATCTACAATCTATACATCTTGGATATAAGCTCAATATATAACAATTCTTCTTTTATTTCTCACTCTTTTCTCTTAATGTAGTTGTCGATTTTTCACTTTGGCACAATAGGTTAGGTCATCCTCCTATGTTAAAGATTGAGTCAATTACCAGTGTACTTGGTCTGAAACAGAAGAATAAGACTCCTTTTCATTGTAAGGTTTGTCCTATGGGTAAACAAGATCATTTACCCATGGGTAAACAAGATCATTTACCCATGGGTAAACAAGATCATTTACCTTTCATTTCTAATAATAAAATTTGGTCCAATGCTTTTGATCTTTTACATATTGACACTTGGGATCATTTTTCAGTTGAGACTTATGAAGGTTATAGGTTCTTTGTTGACAATTTTTGATGATCATACTCGGTTAACTTGGGTTTATCTCAAGGAAACCAAAAGCGATGTATTGCAGATTTTCCCAGATTTTCTGAAAATGGTTGAAACACAATACAATGCTAAAGTTAAAGGTGTGAGGTTTGATAATGCATCGGGGTTGCAGTTTAATGACCTCTTTAAATCAAGGGGAATTCTTGCTCATCATTCTTGCCTGAAACGCCTCAACAAAACGCTGTTGTGGAGAGGAAGCATCAATATATCCTCAATGTGGCTAGATCTCTTATGTTTTAAGCTAATATACCTTTATCTTATTGACGAGATTGTATCCTCACTTTAGTCTTTCTTATCAACAGACTGCCAACTCCTCTCTTACAAATTGTTCTCCTTATAAATTACTAACGGGTAAAGAACCCACTTATGATGATCTTTGTGTCTTTGGTTGTTTGTGTAATAGTTCCACTTTGTCAAAGCAAAAGACCAAATTTCAACCTCGTGCCAAGCCGTGTGTCTTCTTATAATATCCTTTAGGATATAAAGGATGTAGAGTAATGGATTTAGAAACAAATTCCTTTCATATTTCTAGAAATGTTGTCTTTTCTGAAGATATTTTCCCTCTTCAAATGACAATTCTGTTTTACGTGATTTATCTTCTTTGTTAAAAACAGGCAAGTTGGTGATTCCTCACAAGAAACAAATCTGAAACCAGAGACTGAAGATACAGTTTCAAGGACAATGTTATAGATTTATCTCCAGTATCTGAGAATATTGTGGATCATGACAAGGATACACTAACAATCAACATAAACACACCAGAAATACAATCAACAAGTGTTTCAAAACATTCAAAGAAAGATTCAAAACAGCCACGACATTTGCAATCTGATTAAAACAGATGTTTCTTACTCCTTAGGTGCTTATATGTCTTTTGATTCTCTAAGTGAAGAATATAAGTCTTATATTTGTTTATGTGATGTAGTTTGGTGAACCAACTTCTTTTACTCAAGCAAAAAAAAAATTAATGAATGGCTAGTTGCAATGAATGAAGAGCTTAAATCAATAGAAGATGCCGAGACATGGGAGATTGTTTCACTTCCTCCAGACAAACAGGCTATTGGATGCAAATGGGTGTATAAAACAAAGTTGAATGCATATGGAACTTTAGAACGCTACAAGGCTAGATTGGTGGCCAAAGGATACACTCAACATCATGGAATAGACTTTGTAGATATGTTTTCTCCTGTAGCAAAGATGACAACGGTGAATACTCTTTTATCTACTTCAACAGCCAAGTGTTGGATTCTTCATCAGTAAGACATATCTAATGCTTTTCTAAATGGAGACCTAAAGGAAGAAATCTACATGTCACTTCCACCAGGTTACACACCAAAACCAGGTTCTATCATTCCTCCTAATGTAGTTTGTAGGTTGAATAAATCTATATATAGTCTAAAACAAGCAGCTAGACAAATGGTTACTTAAGTTTAGTGAGGTTCTTCTTAGCTTAAATTTCAAAAAATTCATTGGGATCATACTTTTTTTGTGAGAAATATTGAAGGTCAATACAATGGTGTTCTAGTTTATGTAGATGATATAATAATTACTTCTAATCATGATGAAGTAGTTTCTTCTCTTAAGTCTACTTTACATAAATGCTTTAAGCTCAGTGATCTTGGTCCTTTAAGGTATTTCTTAGCTCTGGAAATAGCAAGATCAGCTGCCAAAATCTCAGTAAATACACACTAGATATGCTTGAAGATTCAGGTTACTTGGGTTGTAAACCTTGTAGTATACCAATGGATCCAAGCATAAAACTTTGTCTGGATAGTGATGAACCTCTCTTGTATGATCCAATTGTTTATCGTTGACTCGTTGGAAGACTTATATATCTTACCATAACTTGGCCAAACATTACATTCGATGTGAATAAGCTCTGTCAATTTGCCTCAACACCAAAACAATTTCATCTTCAAGCAACCTACAATGTGCTACGTTACCTGAAGAATACGATTGGACTTGGATTATTTTTCTCTGCACAAAATATGGTTCTTAAAGCTTTTAACGATGCAGATTGGGCATCATATACTGATACAAGAACATCAACAAGCGGTTATTGCATGTTCCTTTGAAATTCTCTCATTTCATGGAAATCAAAGAAGCATGAAACAATCTCTCTTTCCTCAGCAGAAGAGTATTCGAGCAATGCATTTTGGAATAAATGAAGTTGAATAGCTTGTTAATATACTTGAAGAGCTTATAGTCCCTCAAACAGGTTCAGTTCCATTCTATTGTGATTCTTCTGCAGCAATTCACATAGCTAACAATGCAATGTTTCATGAAATAACAAAGCATGGTGATCTAGACTGTCATATAGTAAGAGAAGGAGTCACAAAAGGATTGATTAAAACTCTCCATGTGAAGATAATTAATAAGATTGCAGATGCTCTTACTAAGGCTCTTCCTCTAGGAAGATTTCATGAGTTAATAAGCGAAATTGCTCTATCCTCAATCTCCTTGCTCTCAATCTCCTTGCCATATTGGGGAATGGTATTAGATGTATTGGGTTATTTCTAAGTAAAATGGGTTCAATTGTTGTTTAATTCCCTAACTATGTTTTCCGGTTATCTAGCTTTACTCTTTAGTTTGTTTTATAAAGTCTGTAATTAACTCTTTTACCGATTAACGAAGTTTTCAATTCTTTATTTCTCTTCTCTTTCGATCTCCATCAATGGTAACTTTCATAGAAATTATTCTTTGTCCAACAAAAGGATTTGTTAAAAAAAGTTTTGAGCAATACTTTTGATAAAGCACAAACCTATCCATGAGTAATACTGCCGATTACGAGAAAGATTTAAGAGATTTATATAATTAGTTACCAAAATAATTGTAGAGAGATCAATACAAATACAAATTTTTTTTAATCATAGTAGAAATCATTATATGTAACGTTGATTGATTGAAGGAATGCGACCACAAATACATATCCTAATATATATATGAGAAAATTATGAAAAATGCCCTAAAAGGTAGCATTATTATGAGAAATGCCCTGCTACTATTCAACCTCATCTACAATGTCCTAAAACATTTTTCTCTCTCCTGGAACTTAACCACTTTACCCCTGCATGTTCGGTATTTTTGAGGTCATCTCACATTATCATTGTGAGGAGGTGGAAAAGCGAAGTGGCGTTGTATGAAACAAGTCAGTCCTGTAAAAAACATGGACAAAATATTAGAGAAAAGTATTTCCCACTTTTTGCTCCTCTTCTATTTATACATGTGTCAGAGTCTAACATTCTTTGCAACATCAAATATGTGACTCTCAAAACATGGACCAAATATTCAGACGAGAGAAATGTTGCTGTCAATTATATGATGGATATTTAATTTCACATCAACGGACATGGACATGTGTTTGTTGTGTACATGATTTACAATATTATTGTAATGTTGGACATATGTATAGCAATGGACATGGACACATACAATTTAAAAAATCTTGCGTATTGACATGCACATGTGTTTCTTGCGTACATGATTTACATATTCATTGTAATTACAAGGGTTTACATGAACAAGGACATGTATGATTTGAAAGTAATGGACATGGATATGTGTGTTATATGTCCATGTAGATCCTTGTAATTACAATGAATATGGTAAATTATGCTTGTAAGGAAAACACATGTCCATGTCATTGGTCGTTTGCACATATATTGCCTTGGTATATTACTACATGGACATTGACATGGACATGTGTTTTCTAGTGGACATATGACATGGAGATATTTCTCATATGTCCCTTTTTACAATGTCATTGTTCGTATGGACATAGATATATTTCGTATGGAAATGCACTATGTGGACATGGAAATAGACATATTTCGTATGGACATATTAATTGTAATGACTATGAACTACATGGACATGGATATGTATAATTAATTTCTATGGATATGAACATATACAATTTCCATGACAAATCCATATATTAAAAAATTTCATATGTTTTTTGTCGTCTTTAAAATTTTATTAAAACATGCTTAAAGCTCAAAGTACACAGCATTACAACCTATGGTTACAAACATAAAATGGGCTACATAGAATGCCCATTAGGCCCATACTTAAGAAGGACCTAGAAAAGAACACACAATTTACCCTGGGAACATGTGTTGATCTACGAAGGTTGCCATCATGCACACCGCCGGGATGAAGATCGCCGCTAAGCTCGTGCCTTTTCCTCTGTAAACACCCATCTGAAGCCTCCATCAAAACATCGATCTGCACATGAACACGCCGGAAGGGGAACCTGTATTCTGTAAACATAGATCGATGGAGAAAAACATAGAAACCTCCATCAAAACATCGATCTGCACATAAAAGGACCACCCGAAGTAGCTATACTCATCTTCATTCTTCTTCTAAAAAAACTTCAAATCCTCAGGATGCAACACCGTGAACCTGACAAAGCCTTTGAAGAATCACACTCCAAGGTGAGAAGACGCCGGTGAGAGAGCAAACACCGATGAAAAAAGAAACAAAAACAGATAAATTTCAAGGATAAAGTGCTTGTATAAGAGGAATTCTATGTTGACACAAGATCTTTAATCTTGCATGCAGAAAACAACCTTCACTCTGTAATTGAGCTTGAAGCGACCAATAAAGAGATGCTTAGAGAACACAATAAAAATGAAATTAGAAAAAAACGGATTAAAACAGAGAAAAGGACGATAGAGGAGATAAGAAGAGAAGATAATTTCACATCTTGGCCAGAATGCCAGAAACCAAAAGGAGATCGACCCAAAGTCAGAGAAAGCACAAATGATAGTATTATCGCTCTACACCGGAGACGAACCACCAATAAACCAGAAGAGTTCTCCTAACAATTTATCTCTGAAAGATTTGAAGGAGAGAAGAGATAAATTAGAGAGAAAACCACTGGTAAATGTGGAGAGAAAACTCTCTCTCTCTAGAGTAGAGAGAAAATGACTTGCACTGTTTCTGTTTCTGATTCAGAGAGAAAGCCTGTATTAATAAAATTTCAAAGACAACAAAAAAAAATGTCTTGCACACTCAAACCTGAAATTAAGAGATAACAAATCTAACTGAGATAAAGAAAACTTTCATATGCTAATCAAATACTTGAATCATTTCTGAATCGAATTGGTTTCTACTTTAGGCAATGGAATATTGTCATCACTAACACAAGCAAAGTCATTCATGTTAATGATTCTTCAATTCTGAATCAATGAAAATAAAAACGAGAAGTAAGCCTAAAACAATCAAATAAATATGTGGATCTTTAACACAAAGTCTAAAAATTTAGTAGAGGTAAAGAAGCACGAACCGTGAAGGAATCGAGTTTGCAACATCTTCTTCGTCTAAGATTTGTAAAGATTAAGCTATGCTTTCGAAAGAAAACAAAAAATGACCCATAACTTCATAGTTGTCATATTTGTGAACGGATTAGAAAAGAATCGTAGTTTTGTGTTTGGAGATTGTCCACATATTTATAAGAACCTTTGGATTACAATATCTCAATATCTTAAAGCCCAAACCAATCCAGCCATTATGCACCAAATACTTTTCGTCTCTGCAAATTTCAAATCCATTGAAACTTTTAATCGACTAAGTAACTACACGATGAAGCGAGTTGATATACATGGTTTTTAGCATATTTTAGGAGTCTCATCTAGTTATTTTCTGCATATATTTCTACTATATTCACATCATTTTAGAGTCCAAATAGCTTCATTCATCTGCATTAGTATACACGTTGCGTTAGAGGAGATTTCAGGTACTCTAGGCACAAAAATGAAGCGTTCAGGATAAGCGGAGACTAAGGGATACAAGGAGCAGCACTTGCTGTCAGATTGGAGCAGGAGCTTGTCAGTAATCAAACCAGCTATGGATGCCATCTCGAGCTGCGATCGATTCTGGAGGAGTTGTGAATCGAGCATGGAGGAGCTGCAAATCAAGTCTAAAGGAGCTGCTGATCGAGCCTTGTACCACTCCAGACGGTTTTGAGTGGCGGGTCGAGCTTGTATTAACTCGAGTTGCACTCGAGCCCGTGATCAGGTTTTGGACATACAAGTAATGCACATTCGAGTTAAGGATCGAGTGGGTCATGTTCAGAGCTATGAACTTTCATCATTTGGGCCTTTTTGCATTTGGGTCGAGTTTGAAGTTAAAATCCACTACATGCTGGGCTTCTTTCTGATGAGCCAAGTCAACCTAGGGTTTTACCAGACTTAGTATAAGTATTTGCGTTGGTTACCAAAAACGATNGGGTTTTACCAGACTTAGTATAAGTATTTGCGTTGGTTACCAAAAACGATTATCCTAGTTTTTACTACTTTCGTGCAAGCAACCGTTTTCTTTGCTTTTGTAATCCCAAGAACAAAATCTCTTGTTTTAGAGTTTATTTTTATGTAATTCGGTTTTTCGTTCAGAGTTGAGTTTTATTCTTGTTAGATTTCTTCCTCAATGCCATCTGATATTAATTTCACACCTGCTGTTAAATTCATGAGTTCTGAGTAGTCACCTAAGGGTCTTGAGGATGAGTTAGGTTAGCTTGAATCTTAGGTTTTCTAGGTTGCTTGAGGTTAGGAATGATTAGATCTCATCTGAGTTGGTGTTGTTAATGCTAGTTTCTATCTGATCAACTGAAGCTTGTTCTAAGACATTCTAGCACCCGATAGGTGTTTGGTAGAACGTCTGACTAAACCACTTCAGAGATTCACACGCTTAGCTCGAGGGAACGAATGTCTGAGGTGTGAATCGGATTCAAGCGAGTTGATCGCTCATGCCGGTTAAATTATCAAAACACCTTTAGTGATAGGGTCCGTTAATAGCTTAATCGAGTCTGTTTGTCACGAAAGTGGATTCATTGCCTTGTGTTCTCACTGCCTAGAGATTAGCTCTATTGAGTGTTGTCAAGCGCCTAGTTGATCTAAAAGTCACGCTGATCCATGATACTCACTCCTCGAGAACCCGTTTTCTCATCACCCTACGCTTGATTTACTTGTTACTTTGTTGTTTAGTGCTTGTTCTGTTTTTACTCTGATCACTTTTGTTTGCTTTGTTTATTTTCAAGTTTGATTTAGTTAATGCTCGAGTTTAATTTAGGTTGCTAGACATAATTCACTCTGATTAGCTTGGATTAGAGTAGTTAACTGCATCTTGATTGATACTTGCAGTCCCAGTTGGTTTGACACACTTTTTATGTTAGTTTGACACATTAGTACAATATGATTTGACAATAGAGTAAAATCATGTTATCACGAGTCCACACGACGCGCTGGTAACACCGTCATCTCCGTTATGAGAGTAAACTTCAACAGAGAGAACATTCCACTTAGATTTCTTCAAAGAGGCCTCGATCTGAACTTTGCTTAAACTGAAGCAAGCAGCAACAATAGAAAAGAGAGAGAGAGAAACAACTTTTTTTGTTGAGTTGTGGAGACTGATTTTCCAGGAATCTCTTGATTCCCTACGTTGAGCAGGGAAATCCCAATGTAATTTCTAAGTCTTTTATGGGCCGTACGGCCCAAGTCTCAATATATATATATATCCCAATGTAATTGTAAAACCCTAACTTTGAAAGAATAGTGAAATCGATTGGTGTGGCCGTGGATGTAGATCAGTTTCGATCGAACCACGTTAAAAATCTCTGTGTCATTATCGCAATTTTTTTTGCCTACGTTTACTTAGGTTGAATTCGATCCTCAACATTTTTTACTTTGTCCCGCTCATTTTCCATGGTCATCTGACCGCTCTTCTCTTTACCGAATCACATGCACGAATCTTGTTTTAAGTGGAGGGCAAATCAATATTTGTCTCACCATTTTATGGACAAACGAGAGAAGACAAAATTTTGAGGACATTTCTCATAATAATGCTATCTTTCTGGACATTTTCAATGAAATTCTCTATATATATTCTATCAATCTTATCTTTTGTGACAGGCAAATTCTATCTTTCCACTTTCGGCAAGAAAGCATGGGGAGAGTGCCCAGCTTGACACGTGTTGCAATGGGGTTTGTTCGTCGTCCAACCCTACACACCCCAAGTGGGAGTTGCTGTGCTTTGTGTTCCTTTTACACTGCAAACATTTGCTTTATAGGATAAACGCATAATTTTCTGATTTTTATATTTGATTCACCTTATGTATTTTCTCATGATCGGACTTTTGTGTAGTCGAGTCGGATAATTATAGCCGTGAGAGTTTAAGAAATTTACTGTAATGTGATTTCAGCAAGTGCTATGTGAGATAACATGATAACAAAATGTCATGCAAATGTTTCTTTGTAACCATATGCTTATTTTACTACTAATTACTATTTCGTTTAAAACCAGTGGGCCATGAAACAATTTTTAAAATCAATGTTCAAACCAGTTTTAAATAATATTCTAATTACTAATTTTTATTTAAGTATGCTGTTTAGCCGTTATAATATAACTAATAGTTTCAAACAATTTTCATTACAAACAGAATATATAATGATTATATTATGCTGTGTGATTATTTTGTAAAAGGATTGTGATCTCCTCTACGATTTTGTTATGGTGTTTCTGAAAGAGTTTGAATCGTTAGCTTTCTAGACAAATATTGGTACAATGGTACTAGAACCTTTATGTCTTTTCTCATTGACTTAAGTAAATGGTCTCATCCAATTCTACAATAATTCAAGAACAATGAAGTCATAAGTCATAATTTACGTGCTATGATTGAAAGGATTCATATGACACAATTATATGCAATGATTAGATATATATACGTGAAGAGCTTATATATAAGATTAATTGATATACTGTCCATGATCGAATTTTACAGCTTTGCTTTTAGCGTGTATGACTACAAGTAAATATCACCATGTTGCTTACCTAAATTAGTATTGAATATTTGATAAATATTGATTCTCAATGGTTTTTTTTTTTTTTCAATCTTAAACTTATAATTTTATTGACCCTGATATATATCCAAAACCCATATTCTAAAATTTCTATTTTTTCTTTCCCTACATATCATGATGAATCGAACTCTGGTGCTTGAAAAAAGTTTAAATGACCACTACCACTAGGTCACACGTCCTCGGCATTCTCAATTGATTTTGAAAAACTAAATTAATATCAGTTCGACAAGACTCGATCTATAACCAAAACGCATATTCTAAAATTTCTATTTTTTCTTTCCCTATACATCGGAGAGGAATCGAACTCTGATAATTGAAGGAATAAAAATTGTCCATCAAAAACAGGACCACACGTCCTTTAGCAAAAAAAATAAATAAATATTGTTTCTATAACAAAAAAGAAATAAATATTGGTTTGTAATATATACACGGACATGTTGCGAAAAGAAAGTTTTGGACAACTAAAAGGAATAAATGTTTTGTATTGGGTCAACAAAAAGCCCAAAATTAATGTGGAGTGGCTAAACCCTTAGGGAACAAAAACTGTCCCTCACATTTTTTTTTCTTGGAAACTATAATTAGTAAGAATTCAGAAACAAACATACTTGAGAAACTAGAATCCCCTTAATTCCAGCAATTTAACTCGCCTTCAGAATCTAAAAGACTTCACAAACAGAAACAATAATAAGAATTTAAAGAAGTTGAAAAAAAAGGAAAAACTAATTTAAAGGAAACTTTTTTACAATCTTCTTTCACTTTCAAACGAATTTTGATTCTGTTAATCTTATATATATGTTCGAGCAAAATGGTTGCCTTCACCGCCATATTCACCGGTCTTTGCGGCTTCAAGAAAAAAACTCGACCACCTGAAACGATCGAGACGACTAACTTTGAGACAATAGAAAAAGAACAAACAAACGATGACTTACACAACAAGGAAACCAATAACTTGGAGAACAACGAAACCATTGATCGAGATGCCAGTGAATCTGATGATGCCAATCCTGAGCTTCCGTTGCCTCCAGCGAGAAAAGAAGCATTATTACGAGGAACATATTCTTGTAACAACATGATGTTAAGAAGATCCATGTCTACTAGGAAGAAATTGAGTTCGAGCCTGTCGATCAAAATGCCAAGATCGTTGTCAATGGCTTTGAAACGTGATGGTGAGGAAGATAAACCTGATAAGAAGAAGAAATTGAAAGCAGAGAATTCGATTTTGGTACGTCCGATTATACTTGGAGAGAAATGTAGGGTTCTTGATGATGAGGAAGATGGTGAGGAAGATATACATAGCCAAAGAATGTCCACAAAGAACATAATATATCATCCTAGATCCTTGAGTTCGATGTCTATCTCCAGATGCAACTCGAAAATCGATACGAATGTAATTCCCACAAAAGAAACATCAGAAGATTCAATGAGAATAGAAGGAAAATAATCAATTGGAAGCTATTGAGAATAACATCTCTAGAACTGATATTATGATATCTAAAAAGAATATGAAATAAATAAGCTAAATGGAGTATCCAAGGCTTATGTCATATCTCATGAACTAGAGTGACATCACCACGAAGAATTCGATGTACTAGAGCGATTTTATCTACTATTTGATTTTGATGAATAATAAGCGAAAACAATTTTGCAAGAAAACATGTCTTAGAAAGCTTTTGAAACGAGTTCGAGTTGTAAGATCCTTTACTTACAACACTTAGCGTGTAACCAAATAAATCAGTCATTCTCTTTGGATCTATGAATATTGGTTCGGTTCGGGTAGCACTCGAGTATTGAATGGATAACCGAAATATCCGGTTTAATAACTTAAAACTAACCTTTGTTAACTAATCGGTTTAATCTAAACCAGTAAACCTAATTTTTCTCTTCTCTCTCCCGCATCGATTCCTGAACAGCCGAACTATCTGCTAGCAGCGTCCTGTCTCGAACTCAATCTTCGTCTCCATTCATCAACCTCACAATTCCAGGTGAGTTTTGTTTTTGTCATCTTCTGTTTTCGTTCTATATTTTTTCGGCTTTTATTCGACATCGGAAATTGAAATTTCCGATAGAAATTAAAGACAGACAGAAATCTGAAATCCCAACAGGAAATTCTAAAAATGCTCACCCGTTGCTGATCTTAAGTTGAAGGAGATTTAAGTTAGAGGAGACTATCCCGCGGTTTAATCACTAGAGCTTTCAAACAAATTGTTAAAAAAGTAGTTTTAATTTTGTTGCTTTGGTGATTGTGCAGACTCCTGAGAAATTTAAGATGGATTCTCATGAAAACGTTCGGGATGAATCTCTCATTCTGATAAAACAAGGAGCTGAAGCTGTAAGTTTATCTGTGCGAATCAATATGTATTTTTGAGAAGATTAAGTCATTACTATTTTGATTTCAGAGAGTGTTCGAGTCTACATTTGTTGGAAGAAGATCAATTGTGAAAGAACGATTCTCGAAGAAATATAGACACCCAATTTTGGATTCGAAACTCACACTCAAACGTTTGAATGCTGTTGGTTTCTTCTGCATCACTTCGCTCTTGTTTACTTGTTCAATTCTTGAAAGAAAAGTAAAAAATCAACTATGTATCTTATATGTGCCTACGTTGTTGAATATAGGAGGCTAGGTGTTTAACAAAGGCAAGAAAGCTTGGAGTTTGTACCCCTGTCTTATATGCTGTGGATCCTCAGCTTCACTCATTGACACTTGAGTATATTGAAGGGGTCTCTGTTAAAGACATTTTCCTTGAGTTTGGGGCCAATGGGATTGTTGAGGAACGGTTGGATGATATTGCTACACAGATTGGCGAGGCTATTGCTAAGCTCCATGACGGTGGCTTGGCTCATGGTGACTTAACCACGTCAAACATGTTAGTCAGAAGCGGAACAAATCAATTGGTATGTGTCTTCAAAGGGTCTGATATGTTCTCTTGCTTAGTTACCATTATGATTCATGACCATAGATATGTCTTTGCTCAGGTACTAATTGATTTCGGCTTGAGTGTCACGTCGACGTTGCCTGAAGACAAAGCTGTTGACCTATATGTACTTGAAAGAGCCTTGCTCTCAATGCATTCTTCATGCGGGAATGTGGTAAGAGTGATGCATATTGTAACTTCAATACTTTTTCTGTGTCCGTGTGTTGTCTCTAATGGCGTATTCTGTTTTCAATTGTAGATGGACCGTATACTGACAGCATATAGGAAGTCATCAAAGCAATGGTCAGCCACGTTTAACAAGCTCGCACAAGGTTACCATCAAACTTTGTTCTCAAATCTAAGCACTGACTCTGTTCTCAAATCTCAAAACATTGGCTTCTTTTGGTTTATGCAGTGAGGCAACGAGGAAGAAAACGAACTATGATTGGATAAGCCAAGATCTCCAGTGATGAGTTGTGACTATAAGGCCACCCAAAAGTTTGATATTCGATCAAACAGAGGTGAGAAGACACAATGCCTTGAATGACTGTACAACATTGCCCTGTATTATTATCCGATTTCCATTGAATTTTAGTTTTATTTTTTTGAATTAATATAACATTTTATTGATTGATATTTACTATCGAAAATAGATTAAGATCATATGTTAAACATCGCCTTGTCACAACTGTGTTTGTTATATATAGTAAACACCCAAAAGTTTTATACGTAAGTAAGAATTAAGAGAGCAGCAACAGCATCAATTAGATAATTACGGTTAAGAAGTTACTCTATATATTGATCATTTCAACAAACATGATAATTATAGAATTTTACAGCACAATTACATTGAGACATACAAAGATCTTCTATTTAAGCACAGAACTGCTGCGCTCTCTGACCGATCACTTTTTGTCTATATAAAAAATTACAGAGATAATTAGAAACCTTGAAGTAACTTTCAGAAAAGAGGAAATGGAAAACAAGTTGTTTATTGGAGCCCTATGTCTATACCTTGTGCTACAAGTCACGAGCGGCGAAGAAGACAACCCTCTGATAAACCATTACACTGATTACGAATCGATTCATCCCAGCGAATACTACAGCTCCGATTTCGAGCTCAAAGATGGAACCAATGTGATCTTTGAAGCCGTCAATGAATTGAAAGGGATGAAGAAACCAAAAGCAGGCTTTATGTGCAACAATGGCAAAAAACAATGGATTAGGTCTCTACCTGGAGACATCTTCTACACCAAGTTTTTCTTTTACCGAGTTAATCCAAACGCTAAGGTCGTTCAACATTGTCATTTTCGATCGAATTTGGGTTATGCTGATGTCTATATTGAGATGACCCCGGCACTTGGACGAAAATGTCCTGATTACAGATGCATTTTAGCGATCAGACGTGAAGGTCTTCTCATGAAAGACACTAAAGAACTCTTTCCTTGGACCCCTTGGCCTCACCGCCACACTCAACCTAAGTTGCCTTCAGGCCTTATCAATTGATTTTGTTTTGGTTCTAAATCATATGATATTTACTTAGATATATCGATCAACCAAAAACATTGTTTAGTTTTGAAATCATTAATCACAATTTTAAGATTTATTGGTGCCATGAATTTTTTTCCTAATTCGAATTCATACATTTCCCAAGTCAATGAAGAGATTAATTGCAAGAGCATAGACGGTATAATATGAATACATTTATTCATTTAAATGGTTTCTTTATAAAACAAAAACGGTATAATATGAATACATTAATACAAAAGAATCCGTTAGTGATATAATATAATCAATAAATCTGTTTAAAGTGATTAGTATTATTAGGTAACCGAAAGCCACACATATTTATTTATATACAAATAAGTATTGTAACATAACTCAAAGAAGTCGAGAATGATGGCTCCAAAAACCACAGTTACAAATCTCCTCGTCTTACTCTTGCTCCAAATCACTAACTTCTCCACCATTGTCTTCTCGATGGAGCGGTACGCAAGGAAAGATTATAAATCAGAGTATTCCATCAGACCAAGCACGGTCACTCATGTAGTCGTCTCTAACGAACTATATGGTCTGAAGAAAGGAAAAGCTGGCTTCGTATGTGCTCATGGTCCGAAGATATGGCGGAAGAGTAAACCAGGAGACCGGTACGCTATGCTTAAGTTCAAATTCGACGGAATAATAAAATACACATTCATAAATTGCCATGTACGGTCGAATCGTGGGTTTGTAAGCTTTCCTGTTTATCTTCATCCAGACACGGCTGCTTATTGTTACCCTAGTTATGTAAGTACTCAATAAGAAAAGATGGAGTTTATTACAAGCATGAGAATAAGTTTTATCCTTTGCAGCCATTTTCAAGCCCTGCTAAAGGGCACAATTCCACGGCTTATTAAACCAACGTATGGATCAAAATTGATTTCTACGTTTAAAAATCTGGTGTATCTACCTTATAAATCAAATTTAAACATTTTAATTTAATTACTGTTATAATACATGGAAGGCATATATAAATACTCGTAAATGATGTCCATATAGAAAGTTCAATGACCTTAAGAGAGCTGCCAATATATCCCGATGAAAAATAATATGTATATGTATATTAAGCGGTTGGAAAGTGTATTTGGTCAAATGATTAAATGTCGATATTTTCTTATTCTAAAGAATCGTATTTACTCCACGTGATATTGTTAAAGGTTAAAAATTGGATTTTGTCGATTGACAATTTATATATATTAAGCAGTAAATTTAACTCTAAATATGGAAAAAAAAAATCATATGTATAAACCTAAATGGTCTGTATTAGTTGGTACAAATTTAGACGTGAATGTTTCAAATTAAGCTTTGATAAACAGTTTTTTTGTTTCTTTTTAAACTTTAAAAAGGTTTATATGTTACAAAATATCGATTCCTTTATTGTTAGCTATTTTTGCTTTTTGTCGTTGTTGTCATCAGTTATTTTGACTTTCTTTTTGGAATATATTTATGGCTTTCTGTCATATCAAAGCTAACGACAAATGTTGATACGGGTTTTGCAACAGATTTCAGTTTTGAAACAATTTAAAAACCTAAGCATGAGAACATATCAAAACCCAAAAACCAATTAAGATAACTAAACGAGCTTAATTCTTTACAAGGAAAGAAAAAGAAAATGACGCTTAACATCGATAAATTTGTAAGAACCCTAGTGTGGTTTCTTGTGATGCAAGTCACCGTTCTCACTTATGCCAAGAGGGGTCATTTCGTCACAACGGAGCTGAAGATACGTAATGGAATGCAAGGCTTGAAACGTCCAGAGATCGTTTACAACTGTAAAGCTATAAAAAGTGGTCTTGATTATGGCTGGCGACGATCTAAAAGGCCACCATTAGGTCATTCTTTCTATGTACTCTTAGAAGGCGGCGAAAAACTAGAGGAAGAGATTCACCGTTGCCATTTCCGGTCGGTACTCGGAACTATCGATGTCGATATCCGTATGACTGTGATTGAAGCTGAGATTTGTAATTTAAGAAAAGAATGTGCGGTTCATGAGGTAACACCAGAAGGGATACGGTTTGAGGGTAAGGAATGGGATTTTACGGAGAGATATCCAAGACTGGTACCTCGGAAATACCTTGAGGGTAAGTGGAAACCTTGGCCGAGGAGCAGCCGCAGCGTCCCGGGAAGCAAACGTCCCTCCGGGGGTTCACAATAATTCTAGGGCCCATAATGGATCATTGGGATTTCATGTGTAAGAGGAATTGTATTCAAAGAGAACATCAATGACAGTGGAGTTATATTATTTAGTAGTTTTGTTAATGGGTGGAATTAATTTTGCCATATCTTTGATTATTATATATGTAGTTTTGCATTGTTAAATATAATGATAATTCCAAAAAACTCAATCCGTACTCTATCCCTTAAATCCCAAACAACATGATGTAGGATACATATAACACCCTGCTTCCAACCCTAGGAAACAGAGTGTTATTTATTACCAAAAAAACAAAAATCTTATTCCATTTATTAAAAAGTCCCAAAATCTTACATTAAATTTATTTAATAAAAATATTTTAAATAAAGAAAAATAACTTCGAAATATCATTTAAAATAAGAAAATAAAAATCGGAAACAAATAACTTCAAATACTCTGGGAGACCCGAAACAATTACCCACGAACTTCGACTAATCTAGAAAAAGGGGAAAATGAGGGGTGAGTAAAGAATTACACAGTAAGAAGATAAGTTTTGCCCACTGAAACTTAAAGTTTTAGCCTAATTAAAGCTAGTATATCCTAACAACATAAAGCAAACATATACAAACTCGTGTTTGTCAACAAGTAATACCAAACATGTCGGTCCGCCGTAGCAGCCAACTCTACACATAATGGCTCACCACCCTCTAGATGGTTCAAAGCACTTGTTTAGGAGACCACGGTCCAGAGCTCGATGCTCCCTAGCTCGTGAGCGGTTTTTGGGTTGAAGCGTTCCCATCGGCCTACTTTAGACCATCTGTCTTTTTTCCCGGCAGGAATGCCGGCCCGTAGCCAAAGTTGAATTTCGCGTCACCACTCTTTAAGAGACAGCTTTTCAACATACTTGAAATAATTTTCTAACTTTTACTACTCAAACAATATTCCATCTCCGAAGAGATGGAACAACACAAATAAATTTATATATTATATATAATAATTCAAGCAACTAAACTATTTCAAACAATTCACAAAAATCCCTAAAACAATATTTATAAAATATATAATATGATATTTATATATAATTATATTCTAGTATACAGATAAACATGCCAAAATTAAACTGAACCTAAGAGTCTCGCAAATCATATCCTCACCTTAACCTAATACTGAAACAGATGAGAAATGGGCCGTCGACTTAAACCACGATTTCCTGATGAACGACAATTCATATTCTGAATCGGCAAGCTGATCTGGAAACTACACTCTTGGGGCTTTCCAACGATAGTTTGATCGTACTTTGGCTCCTTATGGTTCTCTGGAAAACTGTTTCTCAAGTATAGTTATTCACAAATTAGATATTCATATACCTATTTCGTAAAACGACCATAACTAATGAACCATAACTCCGAATTTGATTCTGCTTTCGGTTATGCGTAGATAGAAGATTGAAGAATATACTCACCAAATTTGAGACAATTCCGAAACGTATTTCTCCTCCGCTTCTCTATTCTCTTTCACGGTTCAAATGACATGGTGGCTAGGGTTTGAAATTTTTATTGGGGTTCTGATTAGAATTTATAAAACGGCTAAGAAAAAAGAAGGATATTCCTTTACACATAAATATAAAGAAATAAAAGAAAAATAACGTTTTTATAAGTCTAATTGGGCCTATAGGACATGTCTCACAATTCTTCTCTCCTTAGACAAAATTCGTCCTCGAATTCTTACCAGAAAGTTCGATCTCCAATATAAAAAAAACATACTTTCTCACTTGAAGCATAATGAAACTGAAATTTTTCTTTACTAATACAAAAATAACTCAAGAAAAATACTAACTAAACTTTTGAAAACGCAAGGCATTGGTGGTTTTTTTTTTCTTGAGCAAACATGAAAACATTATTTTTTTAATTTAACATTTTGGAAAAGCAACAAAATTAATAATAATTTGTCTATAAAATCATTATAAAAAACAACGTGAAATCATTTTCCTTTTTAAATACATTTTTTCAATACATTTTTTTTATAAATCTTTTGAAATCTTTGCCCCTACGGGTTAGAATTAGAGTGGCCTTAACTCCTGCTCTAATACCACTTGTAACATCCCGCTCCCGTCCTTTGGAGACAAAGTGTTATTTAGTACAAAAAAAATCTTATTCCATTTATTAAAAAGTCCCAAAATCTTACATTAAATTTATTAACTAAAAAGCCAAATTGCTCTTAGTCTGGTGGTTAGGATGATGCGGCTAATGATTTGGCATCATGGTTCGATTCCTACCCGCTGCATTATGGTAGTTTAAAAAAAAGATTTTAGGGGTGGACTTTAGGTTATGGATCGGGCCTTGTTGATCCAATGTTGATAAAAAATTTTTTTATCAAATAAAAATATTTTAAAAAAAAATAGCTTAGAAATATCATTTAAAATAAGAAAATAAAGATCGGAAACAAATAAATTCAAATACTCCAGGAAACTCGAAACAACTACTCACGAACCTTGACTAATTGATGTACTCAGGTTTTACCCTAGAAATCTACTGCAAGTGCACAACAATTGAAGTAATAGTACTTAGGGATCGTATCCATGGAAAACCAAGTTTGCACTTTTGATTATCAAATCTATCTCAAGCTATACTAAATCAATAATTGAAGTAGAAATCTAACAACTTAATCGGTTTGCAAATATATTTAAAGACATCAGGCATCGGGTATTCATCCAAAAGTAGAAATCTAATTAGGGAAATTCTTAGGGAAATACTTAAGCTCTATTCTCGACTTGAACATAAAAGTTTAACAAGCCCATTGTCATGGTACCTATTACTCTATCTAGCAACCTAGAAATCCTAATTGTCATTGGTTCTAAGATGCAAATAGGCTTTAACGAATAAATTCAACTATCCACAATTATCCTTAACAGTCAACTATCGTTGGTTAAGGCTAATTGCTCATCTAAACTAGTTTAGATTCTTAACAGGCTTTTGGAAAGTTAACAACCTAGATTCATAGACTAGTTGATCATGCTAATCTAAGCATTAAGTATAAGTTTAGATGGAGAATTCCTAACAATCAAACCCAATTTAATCCCCAATTGTTGATTCCTAAATCCCTAGAAACCCCAAACCTGACAAGAAATCCACTCAGACATGATCAAAGTAGAAACACAAGACATGGTAAAAGAAAACATGAAATCCAAATTAAAATAACAAAAAAGGTTCAGAAATTCTTCTCAAAAGTTGAAAGAATTCTTCTCCCTGCTGAAACTCTAGAAAATGCTCAAAATCCTTCCAAACGAAGCTTCGCAGGTATAATCCAAATCCATCTTGTTTTTCACCTGAAAAGACTCTAAAATGCAAACAAAGACTCTGAAAATTAACGAATTAGTGAACTTAAAACCGATAAAAATGAGGTATATCACTAATCTCGAAAAAGGGGAAAAATGAGGGGTGAGTAAATAATTACTCAGTGAGGTGATCACTTTTGCCCAGTGAGACTTAAAGCTCTAGCCTAACTAAAGCAAGTATATCCTAACCATAGAAAGCAAATATATACAACTCGTGTTTTTCAACAAGTTGTACCTAACATGTCGATCCTCCGTAGCAGCCAACTCTACACATAACGGCTCACTACCCTCTAGATTGTTCAAAGCACTTATTTGGGAGACCATGGCTGAGAACTCGATCCTCCCTAGCTCGTCAGTGGTTTTTGGGTTGAAGCGTTCCCATCGCCCCACTTCAGACCATCTCTTTTCCGCAAGAATGCCGACCCGTAGCCAAAATTGAATTTTGCGTCACCACTCTTTAAGAGACAGCTTTTCAACATACTTTAAATAATTTTCTACCTTTTACTACTCAAGTAATATTCCATCTCTTAATAGATGGAACAACACAAATATATTTATATATTATATATAATAATTCAAGCAACTAAGCTATTTCAAACGATTCACAAAAATCCCTAAAATAATATTTATAAGATATATAATATGATAGTTATATACAATTATATTCTAATATTCATATAAATATGCCAAAATTAAACTGAAGCTAAGAGTCTTGCAAATCATATCCTCACCTTAGCCTAATACTGAAACAGATGAGAAATGGGCTGATATATCATGGTTTTTCCGGCTTTTCAGCCATGATATAAGTCCTTTTATAGAGTCTTTT
>OVAX01002659.1:3845-27038 GCA_900406405.1 Lepidium africanum | reverse complement strand
ATAGAGTGTAAAAGAACAACCTTTTGATTCTAACTTAGCAAAGATCAATTTTCTCTACAGAGTCTCTGGAAAAGCTTCCTAAAAGGTGTTTTTCACATAGTCACATGCAATATATACTGATTTGATTTGTTGAAATAAGCAGATGAATTACAGTAGCTATGTTATGCCCACAGATACAATGGATTCAGAGGAGAAGAGTAGTGAAACAAGTGAATGTGAGTGGATTTGCAGAGAATGTGAAGTTGATGATTTTTTGGATTTTACTGCTGGTCAAGGCTTTGAAAATTTCAGCAAGCATTTCTCGAGTAGACAACATCATAAACAGGTAAACAGACAGACCTTTGTTGTATCAATACTTATTTTGTCATTGTCTTAACCATTTGAGTCATTCACTTTTTCAACTCTATGTTGCATTTGGTTTTTCAACCATTTGGTGAATGGTTTGTTGTACTTAGGTTAATGAATAATAATACTCATGCTTATATTCAAGTCTTATATATACGTCGCTTGTAGTTTCTTCATCCTCAGCATTCACATCAACTCTCATTGAGTATTGTTACAATGAATTTGTCATTTCAATTTGTTTGGTTCAAAGAATTGTTACCTAAAATTGCACCGATCAAACTTTGGTATCAATTTTCTTTTGAAATGTAAAAAATTCCACTATAAAAACAAGAAAAATACAACATTTTATTATATAAAAGAAGGCAACCATTACAACCTCTTTACAAGATTTATTTTTATAAAACATAGAGTAATTTATTTCAATTTTTTTGTTAATATGGAAGTTTCAAAACTACCCATACTCATGCTTATATACAAATTAGATTTATTTATAATTATTGTATATTAGTATTTGGTAATAGTAACGATGGAGATCAGTAAGGGTACTCTCCGACCCAGTTACCAGGTGCGTCATAGTTACAAGTAACGAACCACCAACCATTGGTGCATTGAACCCTAGCACATCCTACCTTCGTTGAGTCTCTCCATACCACTTGCGTGTAGTGCAAGCATTGTTGTCCACCTGTAGATTTTAAATTCAATAAGCTAGCTTATTAAAATATAATCACTTGCACTTGATTGTGCTGCGTTTGTGAATTTGTACGTTACATTTGAAATGAAACCATAACATTTAAGTTTTATACCAAACATATTTTGCAAAGGAAGACATCATTTTATTTTTGTTTTTGTTTACATTTTAATAGAAATTATCAACTCATGGACGAGTATTTTATATATCTTACACATATTACAAAATCAATACTTACAATGTGTTTAAAAAGAAACATATCTGTATCATTAAATTATTTATTGAGCTTAACCATATATAATGTTAAAAATATCATTTTAGAATAGTATATATTTATTTTGCAATTACAGTCACCATCAAAAATAAATGATAGGTTTAGAAAATTTTGAATTACTACTTTATATACAGAATCACAATATTTTAGTTATAAATAATTTCAGAACAAACATGAGCGATCTCAAAAGTTTTATTAAGTTCTACGTTAATATACTACAAAAATTTCTTCCACACTAAAAAATCCGTCATAATTCTATATGTAATATCCATTTCAGTCCCGTCAAATCTAGGTCGTTGAAATTAGATTTTCGTAACAATTCTGTCGAGAAACTACAATAGCATCTAATTCTGACAAGAATTATCGACAATTTCAGAAGGATTTACATATTGATATGTTTAGATTCCAGACAGTTTTCTATTTGGATTAATATGTCACAGATTTCAGACGGTATACTGTAAATATTTTTGTGACTGATTTTTCTGATCATCGTGTTTTAACATACAAAAGTTTTCAAGTAAAAGTGTCGTATAATTTATGTTTCTTATTAAATGCTAAGATTAGAAAAATAAGAAGTAATAAAAGATATATAATATGTTTCCTGGTGAATATAACAAACAAGGGAAATGGATTACTTGTATAAATTATTCGATATATATAGATATGTACCTGTGCAATTGTTAGTAGCGTAGCTGTAGTAAGGTTTTTCATTAACCCAAAGTTGTACGGCCGATGTTCCATAGAATGTGGAACTACTTCCCTTGGCTAGGTTTTCTCCATATGGCCCATTCGAATGAACAAGGTTGCAGTCAGATTTTCTTGCATTGGCATAGTTCAATGCATAGGCCGCAACTGTATTGTCCCACACGAGGTTGGCTACTCCAACCGCGGCACGAGCGGTGTTGTGAGAGTTAAGGTAGTCTTGCTGAGCGTTTTGAGCATTGGTTGCAATAACCAGAATGCTAATCACAATGATTAGAACTAATGGGTTTTTGAAAGCATTCATTTTGTATATTGATATTGCAGTTACGAAAAGGGAAATGTATATTGTTTAAGTTGTGAGTTTGAGATATGATTCTTCTTTTTTATAGGCAATATGAGCTTATTAGATAAGTGACTTTGCGAAACTTTGATATAGGGGAATTGACTTTTCTTTTTATAAAGATCAATTATTCTTGAAGAAAATTATCAAAAAGTATTAAGCAATCTTAGACTAGATTTAATAGTTACCATCAGATAGTAAATTAAGCATAACTTATATTATAAAAATAGTACTGCTAAGTTATTAAAACAAAAAAAATAGTACTGCTAAGTGACCATGCACATAAACAGAAGAGACAAAAGGCTAAATATATGCATATATATTACAAATTTTGTCTTTGATGAAAAGAAGAAGAATTGATATTGTCTTTGTTGATACCATGTCTCGACAGCTCCGCCCAATAAATTCGCTCATTCTGCAATTAATAATGGGTCATCTGTTGGCCCGCGAGCCAAGCTTATGACGTGGAACAAAATAGGGCGGAAGCTAATCACGAAGTCCGAAAGATGGGGAGAGAAAAGCGGAGCCGCAAGGAAGAGGCTGGGGGCTATAAAAGCAAAGAAGAGGAGAGAGAAAAGGAATACGAAAAAAACCCTAGAAGACTTGAGAGAATTCGTGAGAACTGAGAGTTTATTGCAACAAAGATATGCGTTGTATTCTGAAAGTATTTCGATCAATAAAGAATTCATTATCTCGTATGTTATGTTCGTTACCTCGCAAAGTTAATCAGAAATTTAGTTGATTGATTTAGCATCATCAGTCTTCTTTATTTTTTATATTTTGTGGTAAACTGAGAGGTTCCTGACTTGAGAAAACTGTCGATTTTGACCAATACTGAAGATTTATATCATCTATTACAGCAAATTGTAATTTTTGACACTAAAGATCAAGGCATTATTACCTTTTACCGTACATTCTATTAGATGCTGGAAAAACCCATGTGAATACCCTTCTAAAAGTTGATTCATTTTATTTATTTTTATTTTTCTGGAAAGGTCATAGATATTTGCATTTGATTTATAGATGTACATATTTTTATTTAAATGGATATTTAATAATTTATAATGGCATGCATGTGAGTATGGCCTTGATTGGTAAGGTTTTTCGTTAAGCATAATGCTCTTGTAGGAACCAATCATATTTGAGAAATTTAAAATAGATAAATATGATTAGTTCATACAAGAGCATTATGCTCAACAAAAAGTTTTATCAATCAAGGTCTATATGACCGTGATCCTACGTTAATGAACTCATAGTCTATCCACTTGTACCAATCTCCATCCACTTTGTATATCCTATTTAATAGATATATAAACATAGTTACATAGATCGAGTGTGAAGGGTTAAAACGTAAATTAAACCTTGCACCAAAAGGAAAGTAGAATAGGGCTAGATTCAATGAGCATGAAGATAGTGGACCATGAATTCACACCATGCGTGAGTTTGAATGCTAAATATCCATCACATGCGAGTAAGATGCTTTCGGATTTGTAATAAAGTTAACAAATTAGAAAAATTGAGATGGTCTAATGAGTTTGTAAAATATATATTCACAACTCATATTTTGTAGCTCTTCCCTTCAAAATTGGTCATTGTATGCGTGCTAAATATAAAAGATTATATTCTTTTAATAGGCTTTGGAGTTTAGTTTAGTTTAGATTTTTCTTTGGGTTCTCCTAGTTTTACTAAAAAAATTAAACAAAAATGTATACTTCTTTTGTTTCTTTATAGTTGATGTTTTAGATTTTTCACACATATTAAGAAATTATTAATTATTTTATTTTTTTTTAAATAAAATATAATTTATCACAAAATTTAAAATAATTTAACCAATCACAAATCAATCTGTAAAATTTAAAGAGTCAAAAATATCAAAAGTGCAATAAATTTTGCATAGAAATCTTAAAACATCAACTAAAAATAAATATTTTTTTTCTAAAACATCAACTAATAAAGAACAGAGGGAGTATCATTCATATTTAATTCACTTTAATATGGACCTAATAATTTTCTACAAGGTTTAGAGGACTAATTTTATTTGAAAAATTAATTATATGTATCTTGATATTTTCAAATATGTTTACAAATACAATTACAAAAACTATGTAACTAGTTTCAGATAAAATACATTTGGTTAAATAGTTAAACATGGTACTTTTTCCACAAAAGTTTAATTTCAAAAATACATGTTTATTCTCATGATATTATTAGAAATTTGGGAATTGGACTAAACATAGTTTACTCCCAAAGATTTAAAAGTCGAATAAAAACTGTAAATTTGTTAAAATGATACGGAAACACTAACAATAGTTATAACATTCTAGGTATATATATATATATATATATATATCATGTAAATTTTGTTTTATTTGGTCGGCTCATGTAAATTCTGTTTTAACAGTATTTTGATCAATCAATTTTAATTTATAGTCAAATTTCTATTAACGTGATTAGCTGTAATAGAATTTGGTTTAAAAAAGAAAAAGAATATATATATATATGAACTTTTGCTAAGAGGATTTTTCCTATAGCATGTAAATTTTGACATTTTTAGTTTTGTACATTTTCATAACTAATAATTAGCTGTAAATTGCAAATTCAAAAATAGTTTCCTCTTTACTTTGTTGGTGAGTGGAGACAAGAATTATATGATATCTATCTCTTATGTCAAAACGACAAAGCAATAAAGGTCAAACGACAACAACACAACTTAGCTGTCTTAGCTCTTTCCTTAACTTATGACAGAAAAGCCTACAAGCATCCATACTTAGATCCACCGCCGCTGCTAGTGCCACGTGTGCCGCCGCATCCTCCGTACAGTTCACATGCTTTACACCTATCTCCACCTTAGGCTTGCTCTGTTTCGCCACTCCTTCCACTGTCGTCGACATAACAAACCCCAAGTTTTGTTGTGTTTGGGGCAGTAAAAACCCGAAATCCGACCCGGATCCTGAACCGGTTTTTGATGATCCGATACTTGACCAGGAAGTAAGATCTATACTTTTTTCTGAGCTAGTCAAAGAAGCTGTTCTGGTTGTCGTTACGGTGGATTTGGTGGTGGTGGATCCGTCGATGATGAAACTCCCGCCAAGGTTTGTGTTGATGGATGATGAAGCAGAGATTGATATGGCGGTTCCATCTTGAAAAAGCTCGAAACGGTAACCTAGAACGTCAGAAGTTCCTGGTTCACGCCATGCTTCGAGACGACCCCATGGCTTCCAAGTGTAGCCACCAGGTTGGAGAATTAGCCAAGCTCCGGGGCTAGATCGAGTCACTCGGTTAGAACCAGGAGATGGTACGAAAGGTGTGACCATTGAAGCCATAGCTACTGGTGAACCAGAGAGATCATGAATCGTTATCGACCAACCTTTTCTTTCTTTCGTAAATTGTTCCTTTCCACTAGTCAATGATGATAAACTGCAGAAATTTTGAAACCAAACCCAATTTAAGATCATCATAATCAGCATCATAATGAAATACTTCAATCATGCACTAACAAAATTCCAAGAAAACTTCAATCAGGAATTACTAGACATGAATAACAATTCCGCAAGATTCTGTGATTGGTTAGAGTATTATAATACTATACTAATCAGAAACCAAGTAAACATATACAATTATACAACAACTAAAAAGGCTCTGTTCCAAATCCGAAGCTATATGAGTGAAAGATTTTGATTATATTACTGACCTGTGATTATGATTCCGATCACCGGAGTTTCTGAATCCGAATTTGCACGTGAAAACAGCTTGTTTTGTGTTTCCTTGTACTTGAAAAATTTGAGGGCTACATTCAGGTTCACCGTCAAACTGGAACACAAATCTCGGGTCGGGTTCAACCCGTACGCTAACGTGGAGCTCCAAATTCGATCCGGACTTCTTCTTCTTCAACTTAGTTCCCAACTCAACCCAGCCGTTGTGAGCCAAACATGTCCTAGTCTCCGCCGTCTTCAAATCGAGCGAAACCTCAAACCGACCAATCAGCTTCTCACTAGAAGCAACGACGAGTCCACACGATAAGATCCCGCGAGAGTAAACCTCCACAGAGAGAACACTCCATTTTGGCTTCTTAAGAGCCGTCTCAATCTGAGACTTACTTAGACTGAAGCAAGCAGCAACAGTTGAGACGTTACTTGAACAACACCGAGACTCTGATTCCGATTCGGTTCGTAATAGAACGGGAACAGTAACGATTTGGCGAGGGAAACTCTTGAATTTGATTTTACAGTAACAATTACCAGATGATACATCCGAAACAGATGGTCCAGATGAAGAAGACGACGACGATGATGTCGGAAACCTAACCGCCAAATTTTCGACGATGATCCGCACGAAAGAGCACGGATCCATTGAATTCAACGATTGTATAATTGACGAATGACAATTAGCGAGGGTTAAGCAAAGCAATTAACACTGACCACGAATGAATTAGGGTTTAATAGAGAATTGGAGTAAGAGATGGTGAAGAAGGAGAAGATATTGGAGAAAGCTAGCTATAAGAATGGAAAAATTGATGAGAAAGAAAGAAACAGGCTGGAAAATTGCTGGGAAAAATTATTTATATATTATTTTCAAAAAAATTAGCTGACAAATTTTGTGGGGTCAAATACCAAACCTCACCTATTAAATTCAAATATGTAAATAAATATTCTATTTTATTTCATTTCTGTTTTTTTATATTGATCAGTATAAATAAATTTCTTACTCTTTTTTTCTAATTCTTTTCTTCTTTTTATGAATTTTCTGTTAAACGTTTTGAATTATTGTATTTCTGTAATCTACAGTTTTGGTATCAAATCTAATTATGGAATCTTATTGTTTTTTACAAGAAACATATCAATGAAATAAATAGCAATTTTGACCGAAATACAGAAATAAATATATAGGACTATAGGAGCATGGTTATATTTTTGTGGTCTTAAATTCTTAAGGTATGTACATTTATGTTGTTTTAATTTTATTGTATTTGTTTAATATATTACAAAAAAAATACTGAATTTATTATTTTTATTTTAAATTAAGAGGTTCACATTTTCAGCTGTATTGTCTCTAGGTCCGGGACTATCCATAGTGTTATTATTATCATTTCTAAGAAATTATTTGCAATTGAGAGAATTCAAATTCTGTAAAGAAAAACAATTAGAATGAATTCTCAATATAAACTGAACCAATTTTAGTAAAACGTACATTTTAAAATGTGAAAGTTCTTCTAAATGGAGAAGTAAATTATCCATGTCATGCTGTCTAAAGTTCTGAATTAATAAGCAATTTTAGTTTGGTATAAATTAGGTTTGAATTTTGAAATGAGCTAATAGAAAATAATTAAAAGTGGATAATATATCTATATCTGTTGATCACTTAATAGAGCGAGAGTTATAGATTAAGATGAGCTGGTCCCTAAAGTTGGAGCACGCATGTCTTTGGTTGGCATCATTATCTTTTGCTAATGATTTATGATATACTACTACTTAACAAGACGAACTTCCATATTTGTGTGAAGTTTTTTTTATTCTACAAACTCTTACTAGATTGGACATGACCAAACTGTTGAGAATAATTTACAGTTCACAGAGATATTTGCTTCACACGAACATTTGGATTCATAGTTAACAAAAGATCTCACAAAAAAATAAGTTTTGGGTTATTATGCCTATACCTATTCCCATCAAATCTAATTAAATCTCACCAAAATTAAGTTTTCGGTTATTATACCTAGGCCTATTTCCGCCAAATCTATTTAGATCTCACAAAAAATAAGTTTTCGGTTATTTACCTAGATCTATTCCCGCCAAATCTATTTAGATCTCACATAAAAATAAGTTTTCGGTTATTATGTCTAGGTTTACTCCCGCCAAATCTGTTTATGGTGGTCATATCTCTTTTGGACTCTTTTGGCTAGATATTTATGCGGTTCGATCGGATATTCTTCCTCATTTGAACATAGTTGTTTCAAGCGGAAGTTGTTTCGCTCCTTGACTCTAGATCAAGACAAGACTTCTATCAAAGTATTCTCGTTATTTGTTTTTCAATTTCGTTGTGTTTAGAAGATTGGTGGATCTTGTTTCTTGTCGGTCTAGAGACTTTGATCTTAATTGAAAGGTACAATTCATTAGCTATAGAAGAATTCATCATCATCTTTGGTTTGTGATGGGTTCGATTTTCGTAAATGTAGGTTATTGTATTGTCTTGATTTGATATCAAGTGGTTTTGCGACTAATAAAAGAATCGTTTGTGACCAAAACAATTTCTTATGATTTTTTTTTCTTTTTCCACTTTTTTCTTCTTCTTATAAAACCGTTAGTTTTTTTGTTGTATTTACCAAATACATGGTCTGAAAGAACAAAGGCAAAACCTAAAAAAGCTAAAATCATTGGCTAAATGTAAAAAAGAAAAGGGAAATAAAAAGAAAAGAAATTTAATTTTCTTCTGCGATCTTCAGTTCTCTCTTCTTTTCCGCATGATGTGTAGAAGATACCTCTCTCTCTCTTCGTCTGTACATACTCTCTGTACCCAGTGTTGTTGAAAAGAAAAGGGTCAGATTTAGGGTTTTTGGAAGATTTTTGCGGCCGGACGGGCTGCAACGATGGCTACTTCGTCGCAATCTTTTGTCGCCGGACGACCTGCATCTATGGCTTCTCCGTCGCAATCGCACCGCTTTTGTGGGCCTGTAGCCACCGCTTCCGGCGGCGGAAGCTTCGATACACTGAACCGTGTCATCGCTGACCTTTGCAGCCGAGGTAATCCTAAGGTAATGAAGAACATTGCAAAGTGAATTCTCTTTTCTATGCTTAGTGTTCACTGCAAATTCAAATTAGTAGAAACCCAGAAAACCCTCTTGCTTTTATCTTTTCTGTTTCTTTTTGCTTAGCTGAAGAAATCTCTCTGTTACTGAAAATTCGAAGCTTTATGAATTTTGATGTGTTGTTGGTTTCTTTCAAATTGAGGGATTTTGTATCTGATTTTAGCAAATGGTCGATGTTTTTGTTTATTGTAATAGGAAGGAGCTCCTTTAGCTTTTAGGAAACATGTAGAGGAAGCAGTTCGTGATCTTAGCGGTGAAGCTTCCTCTAGGTTCATGGAGCAATTATATGATAGAATTGCTAATTTAATTGAGAGCACGGATGTGGCTGAAAACATGGGTGCACTTAGAGCCATTGATGAGTTGACGGAGATCGGATTTGGTGAGAATGCTACTAAGGTTTCTAGGTTTGCGGGTTACATGAGGACCGTGTTCGAGTTGAAGCGGGATCCCGAAATCTTGGTGCTTGCTAGCAGAGTTTTGGGGCACCTTGCTCGGGCAGGTGGAGCAATGACTTCTGATGAAGTGGAGTTTCAGGTACGATTTGTTGTTTTCTTCCTGAATCTATTCACTGGCTCAGCTCAGTATTGCTCAAGTCTTGATCTTGTTTTCACAGATGAAAACAGCTTTTGATTGGCTTCGCGGAGACAGGGTCGAATATCGTCGTTTTGCCGCGGTTTTAATTTTAAAGGTATCTTGACGTCAACTGTCATATCCTTTTGACAAGCTGCAGAAAGCATGTCACTATTACTGTGATTACTCAGAAATGAATTGGATTACGAATGTTTGAAAACTAATAGTGAGGATCATTTTTTAGTCCTGTAAATTAATATAAATATGGCCATTTTCTTGCTATATTGTAGGAGATGGCAGAAAATGCTTCTACTGTCTTTAATGTACATGTACCTGAATTTGTGGATGCTATTTGGGTTGCACTGAGGGACCCCCAGTTGCAAGTGCGAGAACGAGCTGTTGAGGCTTTGCGTGCTTGTCTTCGTGTTATTGAGAAAAGGGAGACTCGATGGCGAGTGCAGTGGTTCGTATTCTCTTTTCCTAGAAAGTGATGTAGTGTCCTAAATTTTTGCCTTAGGTATTATATTTGGTATGATATTCTGATGCGAAATTCTTTTTCATATTTTTACTAAATTTTGCATACTGTCTAAATGCAACTTATATTAGCTATTGTAATAGATATACTCCTTGATGCGATACTTTTTGAGTATATGTAACGTGATCTAGTGTAGTCTCAGTATATATCAGAGTAGATGGGAAATGTAATGTCTATCTGGGTTGTCTTGCAATCAAGGTTTGTAATGGTCTCTAAGCTTTTGTCTAGTTGAATTATGTTCTCTGACTAGTGCACCTTTTACTGGATTTATATATATCAAAGCCAACACATCGTCTCTAATCTATCAATGGAGGTTTCCTTGTTTGTTATGGTATAAAATCAAGTTCATTGAACTTCTCTCCATCGGGATATTACAGGTACTATCGAATGTTTGAAGCTACGCAAGATGGATTGGGCAGAAATGCTCCCGTCTATAGTATTCATGGTTCCTTACTTGCTGTGGGGGAGCTGTTGAGGTAAGTGTCAGAATTGAATTTCTGTTTTCAAAGCATCCAAGATGCTCTGTTTTCACTTTGTCTTCGTATCATCGTTAAAGATATAGATATTCATGTGTAGTCCCTTACTCTCAGTTTATACCTGAACAAAAGATTTTTTCAAGACAAAGGTTGCATTTTCTTTCGTTCTCAGCAGATTGATTTCATGGTATATTGGGTGTTTGATTTATGGCTTAATGTTAGAGTTTGTTTGCAGGAATACAGGTGAGTTCATGATGTCTAGGTATAGAGAAGTTGCTGAAATTGTCCTCAGATACCTTGAACATCGTGATCGCCTTGTTCGCCTTAGCATTACCTCGTTACTACCTCGCATTGCTCACTTTCTCCGTGACCGCTTCGTTACAAACTACTTAACGGTATGTGAATGATAGATTCTTTATACCAGATCTTTAAAAGTGAATGATAGATTCTGTATATGTGACGAGAATTTCTTTCTTGCAGATATGCATGAACCATATTCTTGCTGTGTTACGAAATCCGGCTGAACGGGCCAGTGGGTTCATCGCCCTTGGGGAAATGGCTGGTGCTTTGGATGGTGAGCTTATCAACTATTTGCCGACAATTATGTCGCATCTGCGGGATGCGGTGGGTAGAACTTTTAAAACGTTTTGCAAGTTTTGTGTTAAGTACTATCTTGGCCTTACTTCTGAAAAATGAATTAAACAAGAGGTTTGTTTGATTGTCTTTTCCATGTAGATTGCTCCACGTAAAGGTAGACCTTTGCTTGAAGCTGTAGCTTGTGTTGGTAACATAGCGAAGGCAATGGGATCAACAGTGGAAACTCATGTTCGAGATCTTCTAGATGTTATGTTTTCCTCTAGTCTCTCTTCTACACTTGTTGACGCACTTGATCAGATAACCGTCAGGTACAGTTGAATGATGGAAGTTTGTTATTACATGCATAGATGTATATACTTCCAATGCTGACAATTCTTTTGTGTCAGCATTCCTTCTTTGCTGCCAACGGTACAAAGTCGGCTTCTAGATTGCATTTCATTGGTTCTTTCAAGATCTCATCAATCTCAAACAAAGCCTCCTGTTACTGTTGTCCGAGGTAGTACAGTGGGAATGGCACCACAGTCTTCTGACCCTAATTGTTCAGCTCAAGTTCAATTAGCCCTGCAGACTCTTGCTCGTTTTAATTTCCGGGTTGGTGCTCTTTGCCGATAACATTTTCTAAAGAATATAAATATTTTGCTTCTGAGCTTCTTATTTCTGGCAGGGGCATGATCTTCTTGAATTTGCTCGGGAGTCTGTTGTTGTTTATTTGGATGATGAGGATGCAGCCACAAGAAAAGATGCTGCTCTGTGTTGTTGCAGACTAATTGCAAATTCTTTATCTGGCGTCGCACCATTTGGCTCAAGCAGGTCAACACGAGCTGGGGGAAGACGAAGGCGCCATGTGGAAGAGGTTAAAAATACTGAAAGCCCGTTAAAAAGTTTCTAATTGCCTGTCATTAATCTTGCCTTTTCTCATTACAAAAGGTTTCTTTTATCGTTTTCCAAGTTTGAACAACAGTATTCTAAGTCTGCGCTGTGATGGCATTATAGTTGCAATACCAGTAGTTGTTCCAAGTTTACTGCTTGCCTGAGAGATGATGTTTGGGTCTGCAGATTGTGGAAAAGCTTCTTAGAACAGCTGTTGCGGATGCTGATGTAACTGTTCGCAAATCTATCTTCGTTGCTTTATATGGCAACCAATGTTTCGATGATTATCTAGCACAGGCTGATAGTTTGACTGCCATTTTTGCTTCCTTAAATGACGAGGTATGGTTATAGTATCTGTTTGAATAAAGTAGCAACTTATATGTGATACTGCAATTTTATTTTGTTACTGATTTTTGATTTGTCTTTCTTGGGTGTATACTTTTAGAGTTCCAAAGTAGAAAGTTACAACATGATATTATTGGATAAGTGATAATACAATTGTTTCTTTATTCATTTTAGCTCTTCATTCTTGTTTTATCATATGATTGTGTCATGTTTCAGACTCCATTTTTATCATGCTAGTAGACATCCATCTATCGCGATCTAATATATGTCATGGACCAAATGACTTATTTGACGTGTAATTGTATCGCTTTAGACTCCATCTTTTTATGTAATTAATTACCCCTGGTTACAGAAATGTTGGATACCAAGACTTAGCTGGACTTTTGCATAGTAATAAATTATTTTGTACTTGGAAAGAGCAGATGAGATAACTTAACTAGATTATCCGTGGGTGGAATGAATGCCATATGTTGGTGGATGCACAAAATGCATCCGTGAGGTTCTGTTAGCTTGATAGAATGCTTGGCTCATGTTTTACATGGTTATTATATCTGCCTTAGTCAGTGGAGCCACTTCAATTCATACATTATACTATTTCTGTTTAACAGGACCTTGATGTCCGAGAATATGCCATCTCAGTTGCTGGGAGGTTATCTGAAAAAAATCCAGCGTATGTTCTTCCAGCACTTCGTCGCCATCTTATACAGTTGTTAACCTATCTCGAGCAGAGGTAACTACAAATTTTTCAGTTTGTATAAGAAGATTGATTCCTATTATTACATGTTGCATTGACTTCAATAGTTATGTAAACAGTGCAGATAACAAGTGCAGGGAAGAGAGTGCGAAGCTCCTTGGTTGTTTAGTTCGAAATTGTGAACGTCTCATTCTTCCATATGTAGCTCCTGTGCAAAAGGTTTATTTTCTCTTCTCATCGTAGATAGTAGACTATTATTGTTGTCCACAGGTTGTAACCCTTGTTTTGTAGGCACTTGTTGCAAGACTTAGTGAAGGAACTGGGGTGAATGCTAACAATAATATTGTCACTGGAGTTCTTATAACTGTTGGGGATCTTGCAAGAGTGGTAAGTTGAAATATAATTGTGATAAGTTTTAGTTTCTACATTGAGTGTCGATCCAAGCATAAGTATGTTTTGGCTTCGCATTGCATTGTAGCTTGATTTTTACTCGTCTTAGCTGTGTTGGCGAAGCATATTTTAAACATTAATGGTCATAACCAGTATCTAATAGTCTTTAAGTTGACTGAGTGATGGCACTTTTATTTCTAGTCATGTTATTTAATTGGGTTTGGCTAAGATAATTCCCTCCTGGTTTTCTTTTGCATTGTTTGCTCAGGGTGGCTTGGCAATGAGACAATATATTCCGGAGCTGATGCCTTTGATTGTTGAGGCTTTAATGGATGGAGCTGCTGTAGCAAAACGTGAGGTGGCTGTTTCTACTCTTGGTCAAGTTGTTCAAAGTACAGGGTATGAGATACACTTTTACCTTCTTTTAATACTCTTAGAACTTTTTTTTTTTTTTGATAATGTTACTAGGAGACTTACATGAGAGTTTTCTTGTAAACTAAGAAATGCTACTATTTTGAATGGCGAAAGCCTGGTTTACATAGAACGGAAATATTGGATTATAAGTGAATATTTAGAATAAAACGGTGCTTCTAATTCATGTATATCATATGTCAGAATTAGTAATAAGTTTTTCTTTGAACTATTAGAAGTGAACAACATCTAAATGAAGTGAAAAAATTGTTGTTCCTAGCCAGTTCTATCTGCAGAAGATTTGCCTGATATTGTCTTGTTCATCTTTCATGAGATGACGTACTATTCCTGGAGATTAAATATTGCCTTTCTTTGTTGGAACTTGTCATGACTTATTGTTCTCTCTTCGTCATGCAAAAGTGTTGATCTACCAGTACCTAGTATATTCTGTTGCCTAGTTTAATTAACTAAATCGTTGATACTAAGAAGGTTGTAGATATATATGTAGATAGTTGGGTGATCAACTTGCATGTTGCATTTAGGAGCTTAAGACATGGTTGTCTTGTGCTATTTATGGTGCACATATTTAATACGATATCAAGGATGTTCCAGAAGATTATTATCCTCCCTGGATGGTATATATCTCATTTCATTGTTGACGTAGGTATGTTGTGACTCCATACAAGGAATACCCACTGTTACTTGGCTTACTCTTGAAATTGCTGAAGGGTGACTTAGTGTGGTCTACCAGACGAGAAGTGCTCAAGGTAGTTTCTAGAGAAATATTTTTTAAGCTATGCCATTGTAAAAGATAAGTTTTGTGAAAAGCAACGTATATATACAGGTTCTTGGAATTATGGGCGCTTTGGATCCACATGTACACAAACGTAACCAACAAAGTTTACCGGGATCACATGGTGAAGTTCCTCGTGGCACTGGTGATTCAGGTCAACCTATTCCATCAATTGATGAGTTACCGGTGGAACTCCGGCCATCGTTTGCTACATCTGAGGATTATTACTCAACGGTACTAATTAACCTGTATCAATGTTTGCAACTACAGTCTGAAGTTTTCTCTTATTACTTTTCTCGTTGTCATAGGTTGCTATCAACTCGCTTATGCGAATTCTTAGAGATGCATCACTTCTTAGTTACCACAAAAGGGTTGTTAGATCCCTGATGATCATTTTTAAGGTAAATTAAACCATCTTGACTGTTTTTAGGGTATACTTGTGTTGCAATTGCAATGGAATTGTTACAACTTCACTACGTCTTTGTTTTTGCGAGATTAGTCAATGGGATTGGGATGCGTGCCTTACTTGCCAAAGGTATGTGTATAGAATATCTATCTTCGGCAGCTCTTATATCAATGATATCTCTGTTTTACGTTTTGGTATATTTTTATGGAAATAGTATTCAAGCTGCTTCTGAGGTTTCGTTAATTTCAAATACGTACGCCCACTGTGTTACTTCTGAGTTTTGTTTCATTGTCTGGTGTGGTGATTTTTAATTGCCGGATATTTTCTCAACCTTTTTCTGATTCAAAGTGTTTTCTTTGAAGGGCTAAGGTCATTGCCATCATTTTTATCCACTAATGTATCCTCTAATGTTTTGCTTATTTGTTGGGTTGGGTCCACCTCTGTATTTTAGGTTTTACCTGAGCTATTTCACACGGTTCGTACTTCTGATGAGAATTTGAAGGACTTTATTACATGGGGTCTTGGAACTCTTGTTTCCATCGTGCGCCAGGTACATCCACCATAATATTTTCAGTTATGGTCAATATATGACTGACTTTGTGTGAACTTAGCTTATGTTATCTGTCTACAGCACATACGCAAATATCTGCCAGAGCTGCTCGCACTAGTCTCTGAACTATGGTCATCCTTCACCTTGCCAGGTCCCGTACGCCCCTCTCGTGGTCTTCCGGTAAGTTGTTTGCTGCCTAGGATACGCTATGTTCTTATTGCTTTGCGGACATATATCTTATGGAGAGTACTTCGTCTCTCTTACTGGTCATCAGGTTCTACATCTACTGGAACATCTGTGCTTGGCACTTAATGATGAATTCAGAACTTATCTTCCAGTCATCCTTCCTTGTTTCATCCAAGTCTTAGGTGACGCGGAGCGGTATAATGACTACGTCTATGTTCCTGATATTCTCCACACACTTGAAGTGTTTGGCGGTCAGTAATACTTGTCTTCTTTTGACATTCTCAAAGTCGTTTTATATTGTTTGGGGCATGCAGTATTTAGTAATTGACGGATACAGTTTCTCTAATGGAAGGTAATGAGGCTACACAGTATTATATTATATAGTGTAAGATGATATAAGTAGTTTTAATCATTATGTGCATAGCTTTTCTTCTTATCAATAAATCCAAACTTTTTTGTATATATAGGAACTTTGAATAGTCAGGTTGTGACTCTGTAATTTTTATTTGTGTTTTCACACCATGGACAGACTTCATGCTGATGGTTGACCTTTACATGTGTCCAGGTACTCTGGATGAGCACATGCATTTACTCCTTCCGGCCCTTATTCGATTGTTTAAAGTCGATGCTCCTGTAGCTATAAGACGCGATGCCATCAAAACTTTGACAAGAGTAATCCCGTGTGTTCAGGTTAGAAGCTTTATATCTATTTATAATTATTCATTAATTTCTATCGTTATGCTGACCCAGGGAAACATTCCATATTAGCTTCTTCTAATACCTTCTTATTTAATGGTATATACTCAGGTTACTGGTCATATCTCTGCTCTTGTGCATCACTTGAAGTTAGTTTTAGATGGGTGAGTTTCACTGAAGATCTCAACAATTATAAATGATGTCTATGAAAATAAATTTGTGGCTGTTCCTGGTATGCTGATTTTCATTGTCTGAACTTAGAAAACAGTATAATGATTACTTTTTTGTAAGGTCTTTCTACAATGCTTCTTCTAAACTTAGGCACTGTGTCGCCATCTGGTTTTCTTCTATATGATTGGTTCATCCAAATAAGGATAGTGGTTTTTTCTTAGTTTTGCATATATAAGTTCTCTTATGAGGTATTTTCTATAATCTCAGAAAGAATGATGAATTGCGGAAGGATGCTGTTGATGCACTATGCTGTTTGGCTCATGCTCTTGGGGAGGACTTCACCATATTCATTGAATCAATTCATAAGCTTTTGTTGAAGCATCGTTTACGGGTATTGTATTTGACTATCTTTTAAATAAAAGTAGCAGTGTAATTTTATCTGTCGTGCATGTGTATAAGTTTCAGTCATGTATTTATACTTTTGTATGTAAAAGCTCACTGTATAACATTTTTTCAGCATAAAGAATTTGAGGAAATCCATGCTCGCTGGCGGAGACGTGAACCGTTGATTGTAGCTTCAACTGCAACCCAACAATTAAGTAGGCGACTGCCAGTTGAGGTTATCAGGGATCCCATAATTGAGAATGAGATCGACCCTTTCGAAGAAGGAAATGACAGAAACCATCAGGTACACTTTGTTGTGTCGTAAAGAATCACATACTGTACATATTCTTTATGTGTTAAGGATTTGTTTTCAAGTTTCAAATTGAGCTCATTATCATACTGTAAAATTGTACAATGGTTGATCTTATTGAGTGCAAGTGTTCATTGAGTGGATAGTCGTTTGTAGTTTGACTTCGTTGTATCTCTGGATCTTTCCAGTGTTGTTGCAAAAATTGATAGGATACTGGGAAGGAGACAACCAACCAGTGTAATATTATCTATTCTAGGATTCCTTAGCTATGGTTGATCTCTGAACCAGCTTGGATATTTCTTTTCTTTTTTTCTTACCCAAATGATGGGTGAGAGAATTTCTATTTAGCAATGTACATTTGTTAAAGCTCATTCATGGTCTTTTAATACCAACCTGAGTCATTTGCTTCAATGACTTTGTACATATGTCCCCTACATTTTCTCTTCTCCGTGGGCATTCCTTCTGCTTATATAAACAAATTAAAACTGTATATGTGCTTGATTTCTAACATGATCCTTATGAAAAGCTTCTTTAGTCTTTAATTATTTTGAAGAGCTAAAATTGTTACTTATGGTTTTGATGATCTGTCTAACAGGTTAATGATGGTAGATTACGGACAGCTGGAGAGGCTTCGCAACGCAGCACTAAGGAAGATTGGGAGGAATGGATGAGACATTTCAGTATTGAATTACTTAAGGAGTCTCCCTCTCCAGCATTAAGAACTTGTGCAAAACTTGCTCAGTTACAGGTGTTTCATCTTTACCAATTCTTTTGCTGTTTTAAAGGGGTATGCATTTTAATGATTGTATTTTGCAGCCTTTTGTTGGGAGGGAATTATTTGCTGCTGGCTTTGTCAGTTGCTGGGCTCAGCTGAATGAGTCTAGTCAAAAGCAGTTAGTTAGAAGCTTGGAAATGGCTTTCTCATCTCCAAATATTCCTCCAGAGATTTTGGCAACATTACTTAATTTGGTACGTGCTTTTTTAAATTACTTGAAAATTTAAATAGTACTGTAATTGAGACACTGGCTATAAGCAAACAGCAAGCCTGTAGCTATGGACTACGATTGTGGGTATGAGTGCTACTGTTTAGCTTAGGCGAACAATACATATTGTTCAGTAATGAGTTGACTTTATCTTGCAAGACACAAAAACTGTTTGGGTCACCATTTCCTGAGCGATTGTATCTGCTAGCTTTTCTAATGAAAGGATGTGAAACATATCTTATGTTGCTAAAACTTATTACCTGAACAATCCTGTCAGCGATCTTACAAACATGATTTGTAACTTTCATATAATCAGATCTTAATACCATAATCCAAATTTCTGCTTATACTGTAAGGTTGACTAAAGATTCATATGTTTAGAATTAAGATCAACCTACTTTTATGAGTAATCCTGTCACTTGTGCTTGATTTTATTCTTACTCTTCGTAGGCAGAGTTTATGGAACATGATGAGAAGCCTCTTCCCATTGATATTCGTCTTCTGGGGGCGCTTGCTGAAAAGGTTTGTGTCATGTATACCTTATATAAATTGGATTTGGATTTTCTTTCATTTTCATGTCAAGCTTATATCTGTTTATCTTTTCAATGTTGGTAAACTTTGTAGTGTCGTGTTTTTGCGAAAGCTCTGCATTATAAAGAGATGGAATTTGAAGGTCCACGGTCCAGGAGGATGGATGCCAACCCAGTTGCTGTTGTTGAGGCTCTGATACACATAAACAATCAGTTACACCAGCATGAGGTACCTTGTGTATAATATTTTTCTACCATCTTTGCTATGTATTAATTGGTTGTACTTCTTCGTCATAGGCTGCTGTCGGCATACTAACCTATGCTCAACAACATCTTGATGTGCAATTAAAAGAATCATGGTAAGCCTTTTTCTGACTCATAATGCACTTATTTGTGGTTCGGTTAATGAGCATGCCGTCAGACATAAAATTTTGTGTAGTTACACTGTTTGATCCTAATCAGTTGAAAAATAGTAACGGTGTTTGTTTTTAGGTATGAGAAGCTGCAACGATGGGACGATGCACTTAAGGCGTACACTTTGAAAGCATCTCAAACATCAAATCCTCATCTTGTATTAGAAGCTACATTAGGTATGTGGTAACGAAGACTAATATTGGGAGTATTTAGTGGCGTTTGGCCTTCTGTTATGTATTTTTAGGAAAAACATTTTAAGGTTTTGTGAGCAGGTTTTGGTTGATGTTCAATTGTTAGTTTAAAGAATTTTGGGTTCATAACTTTTTTACGCTGTGACACAAGTTGGCTGAACAAAAAAAATGCAATGCTTTTTTTCCAATGCTAACACTTTCTGGTTGAACATTGATATAATGCTTCATCTTCCCTTTCGTAAAATGTCCTGAATCTGTAGCTTATTGAACAACCTGTAGGACAAATGAGATGTCTTGCCGCACTTGCACGATGGGAAGAGCTCAACAATCTTTGCAAAGAGTACTGGAGTCCTGCTGAGCCATCTGCGCGTCTAGAAATGGCACCAATGGTTGGTAACTTCTGCTTATGCTACATGTGTGGTGATACAGCTACATGGTTACATTGATATCTTTTTCAACCATACTAGGCTGCACAAGCTGCTTGGAATATGGGAGAGTGGGATCAAATGGCGGAATATGTGTCCCGGTTAGATGATGGTGATGAAACAAAGCTCCGGGGTTTAGCAAGCCCTGCTTCTAGTGGCGATGGAAGCAGTAATGGCACTTTCTTCAGGGCTGTTCTGTTAGTTCGAAGGGCAAGGGTACAGTTGAACCTATACTTTTATACTTATACCATATCAGGCTCACTTATAATCCATATGCGGACAGTAATTTCTGTGTATATTTGTCTTTTCCTTTTTAGTACGACGAGGCGCGTGAATATGTTGAAAGGGCTAGAAAGTGTCTTGCCACAGAACTTGCAGCGCTGGTACGTTTTCATTTCTGGCAGTATTTGCATATTAACTTTTTGATAAATCTATGAACCATCTGTTGTGAATAAAGGGACAGGAGTATATCAGCAAGGATATTTGTAACTAGTCTCAGCCTTTTCCAGTATTTTTTTGAAACCATTTGTGTACACTATGGGGTGTTGAAAGTAGGAGATGCATATTTGACATCTTAGTTACATGTTGAGATCTGTTTAGACAACATTTTGTGTAGGCTATGAGTTCGTTGCTGTCAATAGTAGGATCATGTGATCACCAAGGTTGCCTTAGTTGCTCACATAGACTGGAAAACTTGTACATATCTCTGATTTTTTAATGTTATTGCGCTTCAGGTTTTAGAGAGTTATGAGCGTGCTTACAGCAATATGGTTCGTGTTCAGCAGCTTTCAGAACTAGAGGAGGTTAGATCTCAAATCATTAAATATCCCTTCTCCTGGCCACCTTCCCTAACCACCTAGGGTTGAAGTGAAAACAGGAGAAATGTTTTAAATATATTTGATCATAATTTGTATAAACATATACATGATGGATTTTCTTGTTTCTTTGCATTTGTTTTTCTCTGTGCTGTATCGATAATAGGTAATTGAATATTACACGCTGCCTGTGGGAAATACCATTGCAGAAGAACGGAGAGCTCTAATTCGTAATATGTGGACTCAGCGGATTCAGGGATCTAAGCGTAATGTGGAGGTATATTATTATTGTTTCATTTGAGCCACTCTGGCAAGTGACAAGTCATTTGGTATTAAGCATTAAATATTGCAGTTTGGTGGCTTAAGTAGATTTTCCCAGCGATCAAATTGATTTTTTAAACTATAATAAGGCGTTTGTTTGTTTTCCATCTTTTGATCTATAAAGTAGTCTTTACCGGGCTGTTAGTCAGAGCCTGTATCATCATAGTTACATCTAAAAAGTATGCAAACTATGAATGGCATTTTACGGGGTGAACTCCATTGTTCCTTATAAAGTGTCTCTAATGCAAAACCAATACTGCTCAGGTGTGGCAAGCACTTTTGGCTGTCCGGGCACTTGTGCTACCGCCTACCGAAGATGTTGAAACCTGGCTCAAGTTTGCCTCACTTTGTCGGAAAAGTGGGAGGATCAGTCAGGCGAAGTCTACTATACTTAAGCTCTTACCGGTATTGACCTTTTGCCTTTTGGTTGTAGGATTTCCTTTTCCAAGAGTGTAGCTTTATTCTGTCTTGCCTAACTTGAGACCCTGTTCTGTAGTTTGATCCAGAAGTATCACCAGAAAACATGCAATATCACGGACCTCCACAAGTGATGCTTGGATACTTAAAATACCAATGGTCACTTGGAGAAGAACGTAAGCGCAAAGAGGCATTTACCAAGCTGCAGGTATGTCAAATACTAGTTAGCTATTCTTATTGCCTGGGTTTATCTTCTTTCTTCAATTTTCTTGGTTGAACGGCCATGCTGTTTATTCCCTTAATGTAAATTAATTGTTTCTAGATTCTTACGAGAGAACTCTCAAGTGTCCCACATTCTCAATCTGACATACTGGCTAGCATGGTATCTAGCAAGGGCGGTGCAAATGTTCCACTTCTTGCACGTGTGAATCTCAAACTAGGAACGTGGCAGTGGGCACTTTCTTCTGGATTGAATGATGGGTCTATTCAAGGTGAAGCGTAGTTACTTTGACTTATGTAAGTATAGTCAAACTATGTCGAACCATAGCACTTTGGTGACAAATTTATGCTCTTTTCCAGAAATCCTTGATGCATTTAACAAATCAACCCTCTATGCTCCTAAATGGGCTAAAGCATGGCACACATGGGCGTTATTCAATACGGCAGTAATGTCTCATTACATTTCAAGAGGTCAGATTGCTTCCCAGTTCGTTGTTGCTGCAGTCACTGGATATTTTCATTCTATAGCATGTGCAGCAAATGCCAAAGGAGTAGATGATAGTTTACAGGTAAAGTGTGCATATTTCCATGTTACACAAAACAAAGCCGTCTCTTTCTTTTCTACACCTTGTAATGTTGTTATGTTAAGTCCCTACCGTGCTACGTATGCTATACTTGTTGAAGTGAGGAGTTGTTTACCATACGGGTGGTATGTTGAATTATTTCTGCCTTCCGTCTCATTTTTGTAGGACATACTGCGTCTTCTCACATTGTGGTTCAACCATGGAGCTACAGCTGACGTCCAAACAGCCCTTCAGAGAGGATTCAGTCATGTTAACATTAACACATGGCTTGTTGTGCTGCCTCAAATAATTGCTAGGATACATTCAAATAACCGTGCTGTCAGGGAACTGATACAGTCTCTTCTCATCCGCATAGGAGAAAACCACCCACAGGTTTGACGTTTTCCTTTCACTTTTAAATCGTCATTAGTATTACCAATCTATGATGGGAATTAATAAATACACAGAAAGTTTGACTCTTGTCATTTTGATCGGAAATATCCTGCTTCAATTTGGATGCATTTTTTTAATCCTTAGCTACTTTTTTAACTGTTTCAGGCACTTATGTATCCACTTCTCGTTGCATGTAAATCAATAAGCAATCTTCGGAGAGCTGCAGCTCAAGAGGTGGTTGACAAAGTTCGCCAGCACAGTGGTGCACTTGTGGATCAGGTAAATTGTCATCTCTTATGGTTTTCGATTTCATTGAAATAATTTGTAACTGAGTAGTGACCCTCTTTCTCTATTCCCACACATCTGAAAAAAAAAAAAAAAAAAAAA
>OVAX01002658.1:0-18208 GCA_900406405.1 Lepidium africanum | reverse complement strand
GGGCACGATTCCGATGACACGCTTAGTCCAGATCGGAGTCCACCTCATGTGCCAGACCCACCGCCACACCCGCATAGCGTCACCCGCCAATGACTGTGACGCTAGAGCAGATACTACAGAGTGAGCATCGAGATCATCTCCCATTTCTCGATCCGACTCGGATGGTCGAGAACTCGACATGGTAAACCTTAAACTTTCTCGTCTAATAAAAGTTTATTTCAGTCTATTTTAACTAATTTTAATCATAATGTAGGTTTCGAGTCAACAAAAACATTGTCAAATTGGTGAGGTCATTGATACATACGCAGCTCGAGGTTGCTTATCCCACATTCAGCAAGTTCCCTTTGGACCTGAAGGAGTCGTGGTTCAAATCTTTCGCGGTATCCTACATTTTTAACGATATCTTTACATTTTAAATTCCTATATATTTTACTAATTTTTTGCAAATGACAGCAAAATTATAACTGGGACATAGCACGCACTCCGCAAGTTAGAGAGAAGTTTGAGGAGCAGTGCGCTATCTCATACAGTAACCACATGCACGGATGGAAGAAGTCGTGGAAGAAGCAGCCGGATGTGACACCCTCGAGTTGCCCGGCTGAGCTATACGAGGATTACAAGAGGTACTGGGGTCTTCCAGAGACAGTGCACCAGTCTCAGCAGAATGAGATAAACCGCAAGGGTGGTAAGGACGTCGAGAAGGCGCCAGGGACCCACAACACCGGCTCGAACACATTTGACTATGTCGAGGAGGAAATGGTACGTTTTAAATTAAAACATAAGTATTATATTCAATATATGTGTAACATTGTTTTTTTTTGTAGACTATCAAGACTGGGTGCGTACCAGACTGGCTAAGTCTGATGAAGACTTGTCATACCACCAAGAAGACGGGTAGGATCGAGAACCCGAAGATGGTGCGGGTTGTGGAGAGGGTCGAGCAGAGGGCTTAAGAGGTCATGACCCAACGGACACAAGAGGAAGGAGGTCCAGTTCAGGTCACGCGAGAGGAGATCAACAACATCGTCGTCAAGGTATTCATTTAATCCTCTGTTTCACTTTTATAGCTACCGTTAAATTACATTGAAAGCAATCTAAGTAATTTTTTTGGTAAGAAACTTCTGTCTCGAGAGGACGATGATACAAACTCGGGAAGCTGGTCACTTGGTTTGCCGGCACAAGGTGGTCTCAGTCAGGGAATCAGTCTCAGCTAGCGGGAGCATCAGGAGTTGGTTGATCTTCAGGCGACCTAAGAGCAAACCCAGAGCGATTTCCGCACTTACCAGGACCCGAGACTGTAGTTTCCGTTACATTTTATATATTTCGTCAGAAATCGTCGGAATTGTTACCTACAGAAACCGACGGAAGTAGCCCAACGATTTTCGACGACACACAACCGACCAAAACCGACGGTTGTATTCCCGACGAGTTTTGACGGTCGCATTCTGACCAAAGCCGACGGCTCAAAACTCGATGATTTTTGACTGTTGGTACCCGACCGAAACCGACGGCTGCAATCTCGATGGATTTCAACGGCTGTAACTTGACCGAAACCGACGGCTTGAAACCCAACGATTTATGACGGTTAAAACCCGACCGCGAATTTCTGTCAGTGATTATCATAAATTTTTGACGAAACCCGACGGAACCGTAATTTCCAACCACGATTTGGTGATAATAATTTTTCGTCAGTATTCGTCGCAAATGGCCATTACCCGACGAAAACCGATGGGATTTATCGTAGGAATCGACCATGTTTTCTTGTAATGAATTGAATTGCCAACATCACCAGCAAGTGACCCTTAATCTAGTGGCATGTCGTAAGTCCAGTAAAAACAGACGCACTTGCACATTACGAAATTAAGTCTCACTGCCTATATTGTGGAGGAACTTGGGCTACTAGATAAGTTAGTTGTGGCCCAATGTTAGAAAAAAAAAAAAAAATTGCCAACATCGCCACTTCTTCGTGTACAATGCTTAAGTTCAGGATAATGAGATCAACTAATTAGTTGAAACATATTGGAATATTTGAGCTCAATAGTGACTTTTTTAAAAAAAAACATAAACAAACACCCAATAAAAAATTAGGGTATTCTCGAATTCATTCCAGACAATTTTCTTTTCTCTTCAATTATTAGACCCAGTTGCACACAAATTAATCTAGATCAGAATATAGGTGATCAAGATAAATTAAACAATATTAGGCTAGAATCCAACAATAAATCCAATATCTAACAATATTGATATGACATGATTTTAAACCTAGCTAATGAAGTACACAGAATAGTAAATGAAACAGGCAAACAAATAAATGTAAATCAAGTCATAACGATAGATTAGACAATAGTAGGGTTCAAAAAACAAAACAATGCAATGCAGTACAATTCAAAGATTCCACTTTCCCAGCTTACAAAGATCTAACGCTAAGTCTTAAAAGAAAAATAGAGCCATGAAAAATGTGGCCTAAAGGAAGATGTTAGGAGAATCGAAAAACTTTAACTAGTGATAGTTCTTACGTTTTTTCTACTATAATGAGCACATGACGTTCTCCGAATAAAACTTTTTTCATACCAAAACTTAGCAAAAACTAAAACATGTTGTACGTTGTTGTTTTCTAAAATTTTAATTCGATGGAGTGATATACTAAATAAAAATATGTGAGTCAAACAAAAATCTATTAATTCTTGCATTTTTATTCAATATTAAAACAAATTATGTTTGAAATTATTTTCTACCAAATTTTTTTTCTAAAACTAACAGCAAAAATTTTAGTATTACTTCAGTAAAACTTAAAAATGTTAAGGTTAATCATAATTAAACTTTTATGGTATGCTGGGATAATTTTGACAACAATATAAGAAAGTGAATGTTTGAAAAATGCACATAAAATAATTCTCTAATCAGCAATTTATTTAAAATCAAATTTGATTCATGCACATACACTGAACCTAGGCAAATATATATTCTTGATAAACGTAATGTTCATTTATAAAAACAATTATCAAAATATATTTAAAATTGATCTTAAATGGAAGGGAATCAAATTTCTTTTAGGGTTATTTTAGCTATTTACAGAAAATAAATCAATAAGAAATTTGATTTTATGCCATTTATGCTGATTATATTAAGTTATATCTTTTTTTAGCTCACTATATATATATATATATATATATATATCATTGTCCTCTCAAAGAATTTGTAAAGGCAAACACAAGCCAACAATAACTACGAAGAAGATAAAGGTATGTTTGTTTTTAATCAGTAGATCTGAGAAAATAATTTATATATCTCTAGTTTATGTCACACATAATTTTTTCTCTTATATATATAGCATGGAGAAACGAGAAGGAAACAAAGCCTAACTGATTCAGTGGTGAAAAGTGAAGCTTCTTGTGGTGACAGAAGAAAAGGAAAGAAAGAAACAGTATTCAAATTGTAATTTCTCCTGGTTTTAATTCAAGAGGCAAAAGCATAGCAGTTGAACCAGAAGATATATAAGAGAATATCTAGGTTTTCTGCTTATGAAATGATGAACAGTCCAATATGGTTTAAATTAGTTGCTTCTGAAAACCAGTAAGAATATTTTTATTCTTCAACTTAATCTTACAGTTTTGTTGTTGTTGTTGTTGTGCTTAAATTTATATGTTATGATTCGATGTGATCTTGTTTGTTTTTCAGGGAAACTGATAAACCTTTGAAGCAAGTCTCGGGTGCTTACCAAAGAGTTAAGTATGTGTTCATGACTCCTTTATCTCTTTGCAATACTTTCAATATATAGTGGTAAGTGGTAACTAGTAAATTAGTTGATGATGACTCTTTGTTTGTTCATCTTCACAGAAACAATAATGTACAAGTTTTCCAAGTTAAAGAATTTATTGTCCAGAAACTTGATCTCGGAAACGAAGATGAGGTATACTTCTTCTTCCTCCCCTCTCTTAAAACATGTGTAACTTTTTTTTTGGTATCAGCCTTTTGTTACTTTTGATACCTATTTGTAACGTTTTCTGGCTTGTAGGTAGAATTATACCTATACAATGAACCTCTCGACTCATCACTGACGCTAGATTTTGTGCTGCAATGTTGGCTAGATCTAAAGCCAAAAAGCAAAAAGATAAACGTAAAGCTGGGATCTTCAGGTGCTGATTATGTCATGGTCCTTACCTATGGTCGCAAACTTCGACATGGGACTTAGTGTTGTCAAAGGTCTATATATAATAGCACAAGTTATCTTGTATTCTTATTTTATTTTATTTTCATGTCAAAGGTCTACAATGTTGTAATAAGACTCAAGAAGTCAAGGGTCCTTTGAAAAAGTTTTCGATTTGGTTCAGTTGCAGTAGTTTGCTTTACTTTCTCTTCTGGTTTACATCTATAAGTCTGATGACTTTTCCTGCATGGTACAAGATAATAAACATTTGAAAATTTTACATAATTTTGCGTCAATATTGACATAATTTTGCTTTCAAAGTGAAATCAGATTTTACATTTAATTTTTTTTTCTCTTTAGATTTATCAATTTTATAATAAATGAATCAATACCGAAAATAGTTCTCTGGCTTCGATTTAGTTTTAACAAAATTTCAAAAAATGCAAATGGTCTTTAGCCTAGTGACAGGTGGTAAGTCCACTAAAGGTAGGCGCATTTGCACGTCAAGAGATCGAGTCCTGCTACCTGCATTACGCAGGAACTTGGCTAATGGGTCGGCCAGTTGTGGTCCAATGTTGACAAAATAAAAAAAAAAACAAAACAAAATTTCAATTTGATTTTGGAATTTGTATCGAATTCACTCGAGTATATGTTTAAAATTTAATAACCTATTCACTAGAGGATATAGGCTATGTCGGATTAATGTTATATATAATATACCACAATTAGTTTAACTAGAATCCCTTTTCTGTATTTTTTTTTCTAGAACTTCTCTCAAAATTCCTTTTTATTAATACAAATCATATTTTTTTAAGCTCATTAGAGATATTTACCACATAATTCCACCCCACATGTTTTGGGAAAATGACTATTTAATTCCCCAACTTCTTATATTTAGTCATTTTATTCACTAACTTTCAAATGTGTAATATAAGTAGTAAACTTTGTCTTGATTTTGCAATTTTGTGTTCCAATAAGTCAGTTAATAAACAAACAGTTTCCGTTACTATATTTCTTTTTGGGTATGAAATTCTTGTTAAAATTTCTCAATCCTCAGCAATTCAGTTCCTGTTCCTAACTTGTTCACCTCAGCAATTCAGTCGCATATCTCGGTGATGATCAACGTGATTTTTCCAGAGCCACAAAAGAGGTCTTTAATTGTATATCTCTGGTCTCTCACAGCTTGTACACGAAGAGGTGCGGGGGTGGTGACGATGACTATAACAGTGTCTCGGATTCAATTGAGACTGATACATGAACCCTCACAAAAATTATATAAAAAGGACCGAAGCTTAGCTGCAGAAACTTAAAACCAAATTCATTATACAATAGCAATTCTTCAAACGCAAACAAAACAGATAAATCTTTTAACAAAATGGAGAAAACCAGCGATCATGCCTAACTAAAATGAGGATTGAGGATCATGGTCTGATGCAATTATGAAAATTAAGCAAAAACAGAACACAGCTCTGACCCTTTAGAACACTAAAGTAGGTTTCAATGTGCTTGTACAAACAGTAGAAAAAGAAAAATACTTGTAATTTTCTGGAACTCCTAAATCAAAGGAACTCACTGCAAGACAGAAAAATTAACAATCTAAAGGATCAAAATAATAAAAACAAAATAACTAAGAACGATACAGTTTCTCCAAATAAGGTTCATGATAACACATCAGCAATATTGTTCCGGGTTATCAAAAACCATTTCTATCAAAAACTAAAAAATTTTAAAAACACACAATCAGAATACTTCAAATTAAACAAAAAGAAAGCTATGATTTATCGGGTGAATGTTCCGGGTAAAAAGAAAAAAAAAACATAATTAGGGATTTTGAAAATAAAACATAAAATCGTTCAACACTTAAGGTTTACTTTTTGAAGCCCAAATTTACTCACTCATTACATAGTTCAGTATCAAAAAAACTCTATCTGTGAGTATTACGCTATATAGCATTTAGAGAATCTAATACTCTCTTCAATCCTCAATTAATAAAGCATAATTGATGCATTAAGCTCTATAGTATAAGATACATCTTAATTGGGTCTATCTCACACCAAATTTGGGCTTTATATGGGTCTTTATTATTTAACACACAAAACAAGGTTTTACACGCTCGTTAGGGTCGACTACATCATTGTGTGAAACATAAATCATCAGGTCAAGGGTGTGTGTGTTGTAATCTCTATTAATAAAGTGGAATTTGAGACTCTGAAGATAACGTACTGGCGCCTTGCAGATAGCTCGCTAAATTGAGCTTGAGCCATAAGCAATCGACCTAACCTAAGATTCTAACGCATGTAGTTGCAGGAAAAAATTAACTTTATGAAAATCTGAAAATCTAGACTAAATTTACAAACATATATAGAAATGTTGGTTACAAACGTAGCCTAAAATATAGCCTACACTACACTAAAATATAGCCTACACTACACTACCTCATCTTTAGTTATGTGTCTTCTTGTTTTACAAGATTTTATATTCCGTGTAACAGTGCGTTTTGGAACTGGGTTTATATGTTGCTCAAAGGTGTTTATGTTGACTGCTTTTAGATTAGTTATAAAAGCTTCGTGCCAACTTATGAGCATTGTAGCTTAATCTTGGGAGCATAATTCATCTAGTGGTTTATTTGATGCAAATGTACTGATTAGATTAATCTTTTTTTGGTGATTTTACATAATTAGAACACTGGTTTGATGAGAAGGATTCAGACTGGGGTTTTAAATCGATGTTACCTCTAAACGAAATTTGTGCCAAAGATAGCGGACTTCTGGTTGAAGGGGAATTTAAGATTGTTGTGGAGAGGTTTTTTAAGTCGCTGGCAAGTTGGATGTAATAGAGGAATCTTTAACAATAAGGGAGGATGTTCATGGATTCATACTTCTTCCTTTGCAGGTAGAATATTAAGAATGATTACAAAATTTGTGTACATAATGATGCTTTTTTGTTGTAAAACGAATCTCTAATGGTTTTTTTTTAAAACTTTATACACTCGTTTTCATCGCAGGCAAAGTTTGTAAATTGCATGTTTGAAAGATACCCAGAGATTGCATCTGATTTTCGTATGAAGAATCCAAAGTTTAGGACAGGTTACATGAATTTGATACTTAGTCTGATTGAGACTATATGTCAGTTACCTCAAGAAGTGTCCAAAGATGACCTGTCTGATGCTTATGCTACACTAAAATCCATGAAAGATGCTGGATTTAAATTGGATTGGTTGGAGAAGAAACTTGATGAAGTGTCAGAAAAGATGACGAATGTGAAGGCTAGTGAGGCTAGGCTACAAAAATTGAGGACGAGTTGAAGGACTTGGAAAATCTGTTGGAGAAGGAGAAGAAGAAACTGTTGGCTGCAAAATCTCCTTTATTATTTGATGATATTATTGCTTAATGTTTTGTGTTAAGATATATGGAGTTTTTTCTACTTGGTGTCTTGGTCTCTTCTTGCTTATGAGTCGAAGGAATGATTTCGTTTTAGTGTTTGCTCTGTTGGTGTCCACATTCCAAAATGCTTTTGATAAACATAACTCTTTTCCTGATTTATGGTGATTGAATTGATGAAATTTAGTTTCTCACACGAAGAGTGGCTACCAAAATTGACACCGTTTTCGACTTGTTGACAAAGTAATTTCTCTGTATCTGTACATAGTGTGGTCAAAGACTCATCATCCTTAAGAGAGGCGGTGATTTCGTGCTTTACTCAGAGTTAGATCCATGACAATTTGAAAGATTAATCGAATTGCTTTTATGATATTGAGAAAGCAACGAACTACATGAATAAAAAGAGATATTCTTTTCATGCTGGCACTGTGCCAAATATCTCAAGAGCTTTCCATTAATGATCTCATCAAAGCAGAGAATGGGCTTACATGATTTGTTGTGGCTTAAAGGAGGATTGGTTAGTAAAGAAGCTCAAAGAAGAGAGTAGTCTGGTTGAGGTAAACCAAAATAAAGTAGGAAGCTAATGAAGTAACAACTCATAAACTGAAGAAAAAATTCATATGAAGTAGGAGGCTTGTTATGCATTTGAAGAGGACTGGGATCATAATGATGCTTATTCAGAGAACCAGAGTGCTTGTTATGCATATGAAGAGGACTGGGATTACGATGATACTTATTCAGAAGCCTTTGTGATTTCTCAGACTATAAAGTAAGGGTTGCTTAAAAACTTAGTAACAGATGAAGGAAGATGTCGTGAAGATGATGGCATCAAAAGTTATTATGTACTTGATTTCTTATTTGTATTGAAAGCTAATGCAATTCTATAATGTGATGGTAAAGCAGAGAAATTGAAAACCTACGTTAACCTGTAAGCTACTGGAGTTCTATTTTAAGAGAATATTACACCGATATCGGAAGTTTTCACATGCTCTTTAGGTTTCTTTAAAGCTTTATGTTTCTTAAGGATATCTTAAATCGTATGTTGCGTCTGAAACTGAGAGTGGCATAGGAAGAGTTGAATCCAAAAGAATAACTTGATGTACACGCCATAAATATTACTGCGTAATAATGGCACTATTTAAGGTAGATGAGTAAGGCTCTTCTCGTTCATGCATCTTCATGCATCTTCTACTTTTCGATTTACTAGCACGACCATGCGTATTTTAGAATTTAGAACAATTAGCCTTTGTAATGTAGACGCACGTAAAGGTCTTTGTCTAAGGCTGAAGAAGATTTTACATCATATCTGATTGTTCGGGTGACTAATTTAAGATAATATTCTAATCAGGAGATGTTTAATGCTCTTAGGATAAATAAGGCAATTAACTGTTGTATATAGCAACAAAGACAGATGTATGTAAGGCATATGATAGGATTAAATGAGATTTTTGGAGATAATGATTACTCAATTTGGATTTTATGAAAGATGGGTGGCCTGTATATGCATTACCATCATCAGATATATATTCGGTCCTTTTGAATGGACGTCCTAAAGGAAGGATAGTTCCTCATAGAGGTTAAAGGCAAGAATGCCCTTTATCTCCAAAACTACTTATACTATGCACAAAGATTTTAATATCTAGTCTTAGGTATGCGGAGTAAAAGAAAGGAACTATCTGGGATCTCTGTGGCTAGATCTAGTCTGCCAATATCCCACTTACTCGTTTCGGATGACGGTTTTGTTTTTGTAAGGAAACAAACAAGAAAATCCACTCTTTTAAGATATTTAAAGGATAATGAAAGGATTTCCGGTTAAAAAATTAATTTTTCAAAATCCACTATTCAATACGGACATAATATTGACACGGTGCGAAAACATGAAATTCAGGAGATTCTGGGATAAGGAAACCTAGGATGAATGAAAATATATCTTAGCCTTTCGGTATGCTTGGAAAGGGCAAAAACTAAGGTTTTCTCTGTTGTCAAAGAAAAAATCTAAAAAAGGATTAATTCGATGTTCCTTTCAAAAAGAGGAAAAACTTACTTGGTGGGCTCCAAAGTAATAGTGCACACGGACCACGCGGCTTTGAGATACTTATTGGCAAAGAAGGACGCGAAAGGAACACCCCACAAGTTTTCAAAATTAAAAGAAATGTCATTAAAACTTAAACTCTCGAGAAATGCCATAACCAGTTTTATGAAATGATGTTATTTTATTGCCCCTGATTTCCGTTGAAAAATGAAACGTTAGAGATAGAAATTTTTTTTTCAAATTTCGATTTTAAGCATCCAAAAGCTGCCACTCTTCTCAAACCTTCTCAAAATTTCTCTTTTTCTTTTTCTCTGCAATGCCATAAGGAATAATCCGATGCACTTTGCTCTCCATTCATTTCTCCTCTCTTATTTCTCGTCTCTCTTCTTTCCAGATTGTTGATTCGGTGGCATTGCTGAAGAATTCTTCAAGGTTTGATTGCATGCATTTTCAGTTTAATATTCTTCGGACCTTTGGTTTTACTAATCTTACTTATGGAAGTCAATTTCGCTACCCAAATTCTTTGATTTCTATTAGTATTTTGTCAATTTCGAAGAACATCAAAAACCCCAAATCTTGTCTACAATATCGAAATGGAAGTTGTATGAGTAATCGAGTCACAAAGTTGTCTTTTTCTGTGATATATTACTTTTTTGTTGTCAGTTAAAATTTGTAACTCTTCGATTTTGGCATAATCGACCCCGGTTTCACATCATTTACACGGAATTAGGGATTTTTGAATAATCTAGGGTTTTTTCCATTACGTCAGTTGTTCAGGTTCTAGAAAGACGTCCTCGATATCCATCTGTTTGCATTTTACACAGAATTGGGAATCTATAGGGTTTTTTCCACAATATTCTTTGTAGGTCTCTTGTAACAAAAAAGCAGAACGAGATGTTATTTGTCTTTGTCGGACGTCCTATGATATTTTTTCTCAGAGAGTTTGCTCTCGTCATCGGTCTACCATGCATGTCGTACCCTACACGGAAGGAGCTTGATCGTATGCAGAACCCACCCAGGGGGAAGGGTAAATACTAGCACATAATCTTTAGTGACCAAAAATCAGTGCGTGTTGAAGAGATTATTGGGTGGTTGAAAGTGGACAAGCATTTACCATAATGAAAGGATGCTTAGAAGCAGGGCTCTTAGGCTTGTCATGGTTGTCATTGTCGACTGGATTCTAATCCCTAAGTCTCCCCCCCCCCCTCAAAAGCTTTGAAAGTTGTTGTTGTAGAAATGGTTAGAGACTTAGACAAGTTTGAGCAATATCCTTGGGAAAGAGAAAGTTTCGAGGAAACTATAGAGATGGTCAAGGTCGGAGCGAACGTCACTGACGATAACGCCTTGTTATATATCTTCCTTCAGTCTCACCGAACATTCAATGGGTTCCCCATTCCTTCCAGTTGTGGCTGTTTATAGTTGTTTCGAGTTTAGCAACTATTCTGCCCAAAGGGAATGAGGATAAGCTGATTTATGACATTCCTTTCACCAAATTAGGCCTTCTTAGATGCTTTCATAATGACAATATCTTAGATGTTGAGTATGACCCCAAGGTGACAACCTCCTATATCTACTATACACGTCTGTCTAAAATTTTTTTTCACAGATGTTTGATTCAACGATGTTTGTTTTCCAGGTTTCCGTAATTTCTATATTACTTGGAGACGTCCTCGAGGATGTCAGTTTCGAGGATGAAGTAGAGGACGAGTCTATCTTATATGTCCTTATTTTAATTGATAAAGAGGCTTCATTCATCCAACAGATGTGGCAGAATGGACATGCTCAGCTCCCAAGCCTCAGAGCAGACTATCCCGAACCTGAAAACAAAAAACCAACCAACAAAGCTAAACCTAGAGGTGCCAATAACAGGCAACTAAAAGGGGCTACAAGTAAAGGAGAACCAACAACTTCTGTTGATGTTGGAGATGTCATGGAATTAGTTCTGCTTTAGTTCAAAGAATGCTTAGAAGCTGAGGCCAAAGCAATTGCAAAGAAGGTAGAAATGAACATTATGAATAGGTTGGATGCAATTGGGATTCTTTCACAATCAATAACCACAACCCGTCCACCAATACGTCCTCCTAACCCATCAGTAACAAAAGGAAAATCCCAGATTTCTTCTTTACCCAAAGACAAGGAACTTGGAGATGAATTTTAGAATGCGTACGATGGTGTCACTGGTAGCCTTGACAATCTAAATACGGTTTGTTCTTCACCCATTCTTATTACACTTGCAAAATCCATACATTCAAGATGTTCATCTTCTATGCAAGATAAGTAGACTGATAAACATGTTCAAGAAGCGGGCACCTCTAATACCGACATTACAGCCAATGAAATGGGAGATCTTACGAATGTTGATTGCATTGTTCGTGAAACTCTCAGGTCATGTGCCCAATAGGGAAATTATGAAATTCAGGGAGTGATGGACACGAACACCAATCACATTTCAGATGATGAGGGAAACCAGACGTGTGCAAAGGTATGGCAATGAACAACATTTATTCATTTTATTTTTGGCTATTTTATCTTCTTTTCCCCACACTCCTGAGATATATGAGACAAGAAACCAATGAAACTCGGGCAATCTCTTACTGACAAGTAAAACGTTGACAATGGGGCATCTAATGCATATCGCAGTGACACTATCCAGACGTCTGCGCAGGTATCGCAATGAACAACATAGATTTACTTTGTTTTAGTCTATTTTATCTCCTTTTCCACACTCTCACAAGATATACGATGCATGACACCAGTGAAACTCGGCCAATCTCTGATAATATTGACAAGCAAAATATTGACACTAGTGCATCTAATGTATTTTGCAGTGACACTAACCAGACGTCTGCACAGGTAAAATGAACAACAGATATTTATTGTAACATCTTCTCCACACACTGACATCAAATATGAGACAAGACACCAATGAAACTCGGCAAATCTCTCAGAATACTGACAAGCAAAACATGGACATTGGGATATCTAATGCACCTGATAATGACATTATCCCGACGTCTGGAATGGTATATATATAGACAACATTTCGTTGACATCAATTACTTGAAACTAACCTCACATCCCAGGACCAATAATAGTTAGGAGCACCATGTTGATAAACATAGTAGTAGGCACCATGACAGTGGGTTTGCTAGAATTTTATGTCTAAGTCGAGAATTGTTTAAATGTATGCCTTGAATAGTTTTCCTGATTTGATTTCCTGTTCCTGATGAATTCCCGATGCCTAATTGCTTTTTGATATTGAGTTTAAATAGCTTAAGTTGTTAGCTTTCATCACCTCTTTAATCGTTTTGACTTAGCTTGAATTACAGTTGAATAATAATTAGTGTAATCCTTGGTTCTTCGTGGATTTGATCCCTAAGTACTGCTACTACATTGTTGTGCACTTGCAGTAGATTCATAGAGTTAAAACCTGAGTGTATCAAGTTTTTAGCGCCGTTGCCGAGGAACCAATTGGTTGCCTTTTGATTGAGATTCAAGTTCTAGTCTAAGTTTTACTTACTAAAGGTTTTAACTTTTTTTGTTTTTTTTTTTTATTAGGTACAACTAACATGAAAGCAAGTTATCGACCATCAACTACAAGCATGGATTGATCAGGTGGTCAAATTATAATTGTTCATACAATAGTCAGTCGTATAATGACTACCAATGCAATGAGGGGGCGAGTGAACAATATTTCCAAGGTGAAGTATGTGAAGAAGAATCTTCTGATCAGAATGAGATTAAGGCTATGGTGCAACTTCTTCATAATCAACAGCAGGCTATGTTGGAGATCAATGTAAAAATTAATAGGGTATACAACAATATCAACAGTAAGTATGAAGTGGTGTGTACACTTATTGAGAAGACAAAGACCAAGACTGTTGAGGATGCTGAAGTAATTTCCATCGTTGACTACGACAGAGAAACCGACGAGATTGCCAAGCTGGTGTTTAGCGATGAGAGTATGAGGATTGGGTTGTTAGTGTTCTTATGCAAGAACAGACACAAAGCCAACTAGAAGATGCATGTGATTCAACCCTTGAAATTGGTAATTTTGAGGAGATTTCATTGCTCTACACTGAAAAGGTATTCTCTAGTAATCTTCTGCTCATTGATGACTGCTTGGAATTATCATGTGAACCTCAGGATTAAGTTGACTACTCTTTAGTAAACTTAGCTCGTCTTGAGATTGATTTCATTTTCCCATCAAATGCATTTGATTCTCCAAGTAGTTCGATCTTCAATCAAAGTCTTAGGAAATATTGTACACTTATGGCAGCTTGTTTTGATGAACATGTGGTTCTGCCAATATGGGCAATTACCTTTCTTCTCTGGTATATTGTCTAGTGTTAATAGGAGCAGAACAAATGTGCATTGGCTCAACCTTTCGATTCTCATGATTAACATCTGGGACCGAAGTCAAGCTAACGACTTTAAATTAGCGTTGAGTGGGAGGCAACCCACTAGTAGGTAGTTTTCATTTTCATCATTTTCATCATTTTTCTGTTTTAAGTTTATTTTTTGTTTTCGTTCGTTTTTTTTTAGGTGAGAAAGTGATCAAAGCACTGCGATCAATCGATCCTCCTCTGAGGATCAAGAGGTTTATGCATGACCTGATGATCGACCATCGAGAGAGCGATCGACGATTATAGAAAAGCATGAAGCCTACGCAGGACCTCACGATAGACCTCTAGAGGAGCAATTGATCGATCGTCAAAAACCAGGATGATGTGCATGATCTGACAATCGACCTCACAGGTGTGATTGATCGATTGTCGAAAAGATAATCACGAGAGGAAACCCGATTTTTTTTAGTAAATATGGTTTCATACAAAATATAGTACGGAAAACTAAAGTCCCGGGATTTGGGTCTCGCTATCCAATGTGAAGAATCGGGTAGTGTCGAACATCCACACGATTACTGACGGTTTCCGACAGGAACTGACATTTTTCGTCGGTTTTGTTTCCAACGTGTTTCTGATGACCTTTTTCCCGTTGGATTTGGCCTAGTTTTCTTGTAGTGATCACAAGTAAGCACGACAGTTATAAACTCTCTCTTCTCTAACAGGAAATAAGAATACAATGTGATCGTCGTTAATTCTTATTCTCTAATAATATTGAAGATAATCCGATTTGACCTTTTTGGTTTACATTTTTCTGGTACATATGAAAATCTAGTCAGGGAAATGTGTAATAAACATCTAGATCTCAGTTTAAATTTCGAGTAAGAGAATTAACAACTCCAGGCTTCTTACATGGATGTCCTCCTTGACCTAATGGAGACACTGAGCCAATCAAAAAATAATCTTTCAAAGGAAGACCTAAACAAAGAAGATAGAACAATTGAAAGTGTTTGAATCGACCAGACAAGTTGTACAATAGGTCGCTAAAGATTCATAAGATGCCTTGCTGTTCTAGACAAGAAGTTCTAGACAAGAAGTTGTTCAAGCCAAGAAGCTATTCTCGACAAGTATTTGTCTGAAGTTGTTCTCGACAAGAAGCTGTGTGAAGACAAACGGTTGTCTGAAGATATGTAGCGATGTGAAGACAAGTGGATGTTTGAAGACAAATGGTTGTATAGAGACAAGGGGCTGTCTGAAGACAAGTATCTAATGCACAGATCATGTTGCTGAGCTGGACGAGTTGCTGAACTAGAGAACGAGTTGGACGAGTGGTTGAGCTGGACGAGCAATAGATCAGCTAAAATGTCAAGTTGCCTTTTTAAAGAAAAGTCAAGTTATTGTTGTGAAGAAAAAGGAAATATTCCTTGTTGATAGAATTTCTGTTTCTCGGAGATTTGGAAGATTCTGGATGAGCTGGAACGAAGACTTGCTGATCAAGGTAAAATGAAGATAGAGAGCTGTTAACAAAGAATAACAAGTCATTGTGAAGTAGAAATGAAAAGTTGTCTTAACAAGAGAATTTCATTTCTGGGAGATTTAGAAATTCTAGGTTAAGGTGTACGACGACAGAGAGCTGTGACGAGAAACAACAAATCCCAGTTGATCATAAATAGAAACTTGATATATCTTGTGAGTTTCCATTTTAGAGAGATTTGAGTGATTCTAGAGTTTGCTGCACGCGAGCTTTGGGTGAGTGTTCATTCGATTTGTACTGGTAAGAACTGTAACCAATAGGTGTAAAACTTTTGAAGAAAAGTTTTTTCAATAAAACGAAGTGTGCGTTGGATCAGCGCATTCCGATCGAATTGTGTGTCTTTGTCTCTATACAATTTCAACAAGAAATGGTGCCGGATTGACTTTGCCCAATTTGGAATCCGATATTGAGAAAGAGAAAGTTGTGGCTTATGATCCAATTACGTCCCTCTGAAAACACTATTTAGGCTAAACAAACTCTTTTGTCCTCTTTAAATTATTGTACCCTAAACATTATTTGAACCTTTGCGTTTTTAATAAAAACTAGAAATCTATGAAAGAGCAACTTATTCTTGCTGTTTAGAGTACATCGTAGCGAGAAGTCTTGCCAGACGCCATTGTATCGTATGTTAAAACGGAAAAACATTGAGGTGATCTCTACCAAAACGTGAGCTTGTTATAAGAATTTGAACTTAAATAATGTGAAAATAACTCCCATTTCACAAAAGTAGTTGAAGAAAAAACATGTCATTTTTCTTTTGTCAGAAAGTCATCTCATTTAGATACATGAAATCTATAATTATTTATTCTTCTTTTAAGTTTTTTTTTTTTGGTGAAGAATTCTTCTTCTAATTTTAGTATCTAATATTTGTTAAGTACCCTAAATTAACCAAAATTTTAAAGTGTTTTAACACAATTTATTAACAAGAAACATCTTTTCTAAATCAACCAAATTTGCATACAACACAAAAATCTCGTCTTGACATATATAAGATCTCATCTAGAACAATCTATAAAAGTTTCTTGAATATAACTCTATAAAAAAACACACACCATCTTCCGGGAAGAAAGAAATCGAAAACAAGATTGAAGCGGTTCATAATAAACCGAATCATAAATTGAAATAAACCGGAACATTAATAATGTGTTCACCTTTTAATATCAAAACGCATATTTTTGGTCCCTATCATGGCCGTGGTAGCCATCTAACTCCTCCTTGTACGCAGCGTTTCGTTGATGAAGCAGAACAATGCGTATGTATATCACATATGCTCCAATAGTGAAGGTAAATACAAGCCACATAGTCCATATAAAGACCTAAACAATCTTACATGTGAGTACTTAAAGACTAAAGATATATCTTACTAATATTATGCCATGTTCATTTGCTGGTCGTTGGCAACAATGTCTGAGTTATGTTCGTTTCGGTGTCACTAGTCTAGCGTTAGATCGCAGCAACCAGCGACTGAAATTTGGAGTCGTTGAAAAATTCAGCGATTGGTCGCTAGGATTGGTCACTAGCAACCCGCGACTCCAAACGAATAACATTAGTGACTCAAAAAATTAATTAAATAAAAATAATCTAAATAAATAAATTAAAATTTTAAAATAATAACAATAAAATTATATAAAATAAAATTATTAAAATAAATATAAAAAATTCATATAAATAAGTTTAATAAAATAAAATTTCTAAATATTGGAAAGAAATTTTAAATTTATAAAATTTGATTTTAAATGTGTATATTTTAAATAAATAAAATGTGATAGTATTTGTTATTTAATTTTCATAAAATATTTAGTTAAATATTATCAATATTTTATAATTCAAATTAACATACATTTGTTTTCATTTTTATAAATATATATAACTTTTAAAAATAAATTTTATTTATTTTTTCAAAGAATAATAAAATGTAATCACTAGTCGATGCGACTGCGAAATAAACAACATAGCAACTGCCAAATGAACAAAACCCAAATTTTTGATCGCGATCATTGGTTGCATTCGCTGATCGTGGTGGCCAACGACCACAAAACGAACTGAGCCTAAGTCTAATATAAGGAAAATATATAAACTTGAATTTTCACAAATTATTAGTAAATTTCATATTTTTGTATATATTGGTTAATAAATTTCATGCTTCCCCAAATCCAAATCCAATCCAATCATATTTTTCAGTCACTTAACCAGTCAATTTTAAAGTTAATCTTTGGGCCACAACCAAGTGACCTTTGGTCTAGTGGATTTCTCTAACAAAGAGGTCATAAGTTCAAGTATATTTGGGGTTTTATATTCCAAATGAGAGTTATATTAAATAGTTTAGGTCTCGCCTTGAAAAAATGTATGGGCCTCGACCCAGAACTTCTAAGTCGTTAAAAAATAATAATAATAATCCTTGGGCCATTTGGCAAAATTATTTAGAGAAAAAGTATTGGTCCAACAGTAAACCCTCAGGTTTATTTTATTTTATTATTTTATGTGGAGATTGTACAGGAGCACGACAAATTCGGAGAAGTCTCTCGGCATTNCACGACAAATTCGGAGAAGTCTCTCGGCATTACACTCGGAGGTGGAAGCTGTTCTTTGGGCTATGGAATCTCTGATCTCTTCCCAGTTCTTAGAAGTAGAGTTAGCTACAGATTGTTCGGATGCTCTGAAGTTGCTCCTCTACCCAGAAGATTGGCCGGCTTTCCAACTGTATCAGGAGAATTTTCACAGGTTGAAGTCTCTTTTTAGTGCTTTCTCTCTTCATGTAATCCCGCGCTCTCT